>JAOVVO010000308.1:0-90388 GCA_028564675.1 Onchocerca lupi
GTTTTTGATTCATAAATTGGAGGTGCTTCTGTTTTTGATTCATAAATTGGAGGTGCTTCTGTTTTTGATTCATAAATTGGAGGTGCTTCTGTTTTTGATTCATAAATTGGAGGTGCTTCTGTTTTTGGTTCATAAATTGGAGGTGCTTCTGTTTTTGATTCATAAATTGGAGGTGCTTCTGTTTTTGATTCATAAATTGGAGGTGCTTCTGTTTTTGGTTCATAAGGTGGTAATGATTCTCCAGGTGAATTGTAAATTTCAGGTGTAGGGATAATATTACCTGGAATTTGTGGACCATATGATGCTGATAGTGGCGATGGTGGTGGTGGCGGTGGTAACGGTGGTGATGGTTGGTAAGATTGCTGTGGGAATGATTGCGGCACATTATTTGTATACGGTAAATTATATGTTTGAGAATACGGTATAGTATTTACCGGACTATAAGAATTTGCGGGATATGGTGCAGAATAGGATGGAGGAGAAGCATAGTAACCTGAAATTACAAGAATTATTTGAAAATTAAACTGCAGTCGATTACTATTCAATTAGTTTCATTCTTCTACTATTAATTAATTTTTATTTATTGAGTTATATTTAAAATTAAATAATAATTATTATAATATGTCCAATTATTTAAAGAAATATATGTTGTCAAAAAGACATTTATTCTGTCAGATAAATACAGTCTCTTATGGGTTTTTTTATTTCAATTGGTAATTTAATCTTAAAAATTAATTTTATCCGTCTACTACTAATTAGTTTCTGTATTAAATCATTTTACAATTATTACTAATATTTCAATCATTTAAAAGAATATCTGTTCATGAAAAATATTATTCTATCAAGTAAATCTATGTTCTTTTATTGGTAAAAGCGAAATATTTTATAACACAAATATGATCGGATAATCAAAGTGTTTGTATAATAGAAATCTGCAATATTTCTCAGTCAAATGAATCATTCATTCATCATATCTTGTTCTTCAGTCTGACACAAAAGCCTTTGTTCTCTCTCATCTTCCGATCTGCTAAAGCTTGTGTGCATTGTCTAAAATGTTGCAAATCATGTTAGTTTGTCAGGAATGTTGTAAAGACTAAAGCTTGTATGCATTTTTAAAAATTGTAGGCATTGTCCATCTCTTATCTGTTATGCTGATAGCCAAATCCTTTGTATAGCATACTGTAAGTTACTATCTACGTTAAGATCAGAGATTATCGATATAAAAAGGAGCTTCTAGCAACTACCGGATCAATAGCCACACAATATGAATGATTAGTTACTCAACTCATTAGTTGCTCAATAATCAATGGTATTCACTCAATGGTATTCAGTTAATCAAATCAATTCAGCAATCATTCAATCAATTCACTTGACACAATAGCTTCCAATTCAATTCAAATTACTTGCATCCAATCCATTTCTTCTAATAGCAAACGACGATCAACTACAGTTGTGATGTTATCTTACTTCATTCTGAATTATTAAGCCTCTTGTACAACCGTCTGTCATCCCAATGCTCTTTTTCTGTCATTCCAAGTAGCCAACACTGGGATCCAAGCTTCTTTTTCTCTGGATTCCAGACTCCTAGCACAGACGAAAAATCTTCTGTCAACCAATAAAACTTTTCTCACCAATATTCATCTTGTCACAGTAAAAAAAAAAAAAAATTCCGATATTTATAGGCCAAATAGTAATTTTGAATTTTAACAAAATTTCATAGAAATTGACATGTAATTTACCTGGTAATTTATTCAGCGGTATAAATGGTGCAGCATAACTGCCTTGTTGTCTGTGAACAGGTTGTTGTGAGCATGAACATCTTGTACTACATGGACAAGGATTACCTAAATAACTAGTCAATTGATTAAATTCTTACTAATATTGATAATGAATTCTTTAAAATTTAATTCCATTTGTTTTATCATTTCTTGATTCAATTTTTTCTTTTTTTCATATGTAATATAATAATGCACATACGTTATGTTGTGTATAACACGTGCAAAAAATACACATTATTAATTAATTTAATCTGATTTAGGTCAATTTTGACTTTAATTTAATTTCAAGAAAAGTCTTACTGAAACATGCAAAAGTAATTGTAATATAGCTCATTGCAATAATAATTATTATCAACTGTTGTAATATAATTGACCAATACATTTTGAGCCTGAAAAAGAAATCGTTTTAATTATCATGACATCTAATTAACAAAATTAACAAAAACTGGTTTAAAAATTGAGCATATTCAGGCATAGTTTTATTGCATTTCAAAAAATTTTGAAATTAAAAAAAAAAAAACCATTCTCAATAGACAACAATAATAATATGAATTATTATGATGATCAATCTCGGGATATTTATATCAAAATGCCTTATATGAATTCAAGGAAAATCGATTTAACCTTACGACATCTGCGCCATAATCGGTCGCTTAGTAAAAAATATACAGATATGAAAAAGGATTTGTGCTATATTTGCGCTTAATTGTACCATTGATTTCATATAACCAATATCAACCTTATAAAACTTTTCATATTATATTAAACTTTCGCAAATTTGGTTGAAGAAATGATTGGAAGGATAAGAAATCGAAATTGGAAAGTTGAAATTTATTTTTATTGGAGTTATGAAGTATTAAATTTTATGCTTGTCTAAATTAACTTTTTTTTCGGGAGAAAAGTTCGAAATGATTCCAGTTGATTTTTTAATTTGCGGAATCCACAATTGAATTTCCTCACTGAATACTTGAGTAATGCAAAATTAACGAAAAAAAGACGAAAGTTTTTGAAAAACAAAAAATTTAGAGAGAAAATGAAAAAGAGATTTAAAACATATTAAAAACCAACAATTATCTAATAAAAATGGAAAGAATCATTGATATATATGCATATAATGCTCGCTGTTCCGAAAATTTTTCACTTCTAAATCTTTTAAATTCAAGAAATTGATTTTTGAATGGAAAAGAAATTTGATTTTAAAATATTGGTGATTATCGAAAATATGAATATTCTTAATAAAACTATTCATACTTGATCATTATTATTCCTAATTAAATGATTAATGTAAATAAAGTTATTAATATATTTACATTTTAAATTTATTCAATTTATTAGCGATAATTAATCATATATTCCAAATTTACTTATAAGTAAAAATTAATTGATAATTATATTTCAAATTTGTTTATATTTATTACTGATAATTAAATAGTTCTTGATAAATAAAATATCCATCCATTTCTTTCTTCCCAAAATGAAAATTTGTCGAAAATTGCATTTATAAGTTGTAAATTTTTGTAAATAAATAAATAAGCAAAATTGAAATATGATTACATCAATTAGCTCTCGTTGTTTATTACTGATCAAACTATGAATTAATCTAGTAAATAAATAAAATAATTATAATAAATAAAAATCGATAGAAAATTTCAATTTTCAAATCTTTGAAACAAATTAATAAATTGATTTTTTGAATAAAAAAAAAAAAAAAAATGGAAAATTAAGCGACAATCTTTGCAACAATTCTTGATGGCAATTATTTCACGAATAATGAGAGGATGCGTAAATTCAAGATTATCGATCATCTCATTCATGTTTAACATTTGATGAAAAAAATGAGAGAAAGTTGAGTGGTCTCTTAATCCCTTAAAAACGATATGAAGATTTGTCAGAATTGTTGAAATTAAGAAATGATTGTTTGCTCAAAATCATAAATGAAAGAAATGAAAAAAAAAAAAAAAAAAAAGGAAGAAGAAAGGGAAAAGTAGGGAATTTTAAAAAGGAAGTATATGAAAAATGATGAAAATGTCACAAAAAAAAGCGCTAATCATTTAATGATCGTTATAGCTTTAAGATATTTTTGTAGTTATCTTTTATCATAACTGAATTCTGATCCTTTTTTCTTTAAATTTATGTATAACGAATGAAGAAAGAGGGAGAGATTAAAGTAGGAATAATTGTAATTATTCTGATACTAAGATTAATAATCATAATAAATAATGATCAATTATGGCATAATGATAGTAATAATGCCGATAAATAATGATTAATTACAACTATTATAATAAAGCAAAAATAAGTCATAAGGAAAAATGAATATCATTATTAGAATTATAATCTAATTTATTGGAATTATAATCTTTAAAAATTTCATTGGAATTATTTGATTAAATGCTGAAAAAATTTTTGTGTTCTTAAAATTGTAATAAAAATAATTCGAATAATACAAATAATAGCTTAGAAATGTTGAACTAGAAGAAAAATAAGAAAAATGATGAAAGAATTAATTCAAAAGATTTGTTATATCCAACGATGATTCGTACTCTATCAAATCTATGAAATCATAAAATGATCAAATCCTTATCATTCACTTCATCATTCCACATCTATCGTTTTCTATTATCAGTTTATTTTATCGCTACAGATGTTACATTTGCCGCATATATTACTAGTTTTTATAGCATTTTCGACGATATAATATCAACTAGATCATATGCAAAATATGTCGAAATGCTTAGTTCTGCGTAAATAAATAATTTTATTTGGAATTTTTAGGCTTTACTAAATTAAATCTCTGTAATATGGAAAATATTTATCACAAATATGCAATCAGAATTAAAGGAAAGAAAAGAAATGTTTCTCAAAAATCTGGAATATTTCATCTTGTTTTGCTTCATGAATATGAAATCTTGTTTGATGCAACAAAATGGTCAAACTTTTGATTCATTGTATTGTTGAAATTCTCAAATTTTAACAACTCACTCGTACCGAATTCTGCTTAACAAATTGTTTGCTTGAAGAGTAATCATAAAAAAAAAAAAATTTTTTTTCAGCTCGAAAATATGATCTCATCTTTTTTTACAAAAATTCTTATTGAATACTGAATTTTTTTTTTTTTTAATATATAAGATTTTTATAGCTAAGATAATCAATTAAATTAAAAAAAAATAAAAGGCAATCGGAAAGGTTAACAATTGATTGATTATAAAAGATTTAGTTTAGATGAAATCTTACAAAAATTAACAAATATATATTTCTGACAATTTTATGCAACAAAATTTTCCTAAACCTTTTATACCATAACACAGCATATTTTTATGCCATAATACAGTATACTTTGTTTCGTAATACGGTATATACATAAACGTTTTTTTTTTTTTTTTTTAACACGATGTTGAAATTGCATTTGCATTATTTTCAGCAATATTGTAAAATATTGTTGATTCTGTTTCATGTTTTTTCACTATCGGTAACAAAAATTGACGAAAAAACTTTTATATCAGTGTAAATTTTGTTCTATTAAAAGTAATAAAATTAAAAAAGCAAAAGAAAAAAAGAATGAATTTTTTAAAGTTTTGAAAGTATCAAAAAAAAAAAGAATAAAATGATAGTGCATTCATTTTCCTTTTATCATTTGTTACCAAAAAAAAAAAAAAATAAAAAGGCGAAGAAAGAGAGAAATGTAAATATATATTTCAAATGTGACAATTGTAATCTAATAAGAAGAATTATGCATGAATCGTTGTGACAGATCGATCATCATCCAGTTTTAAATTCATTAAAAAGATTATAGAAATCTTTCTATCGAAAATGAAGAAGCAAACAAATAACCTAAAAATTAATAAAAAAAAATGATAACAAAAAAAAAAAAAACCAAACAATTCGTTATCTTCATGGATGAAATAATTCATTTAATGCGGCAATGTTTCGTCGATATTATAAAAACTTAAAATATTATTTATACATGAAGACAGTAAGTAAAAAGAAAGATGAAATTTTTTAAAATGATCATCAAAGGAACTGAAACAAACATATATTTTTAAGAAATTACAAATGATATCAAAATGATCATCATTTCCATTTTTTTTAAAAACTTTCTCTTTCAAATTTTTTTTTTTTTTTTTTTGAAAAAACTCGCTATTTAAATTTTAAATAACAATTAATCATGAATTTATTTATGCAGTTAATTTAAATTAATTAGACCAAAATGATTAGAAACCCGAAATTTACGAATGATTACATCATTGCAAATATAATTCATTTAATTTTTATATTTCGTTCCAATTTTTCTCTTTTCAGATATCCTAAATTTCAAGCAAAAAAAAAAAGTTGAAAAATTTATCAAGCATTTTTGATTATCATACTGTATGATAATGTTAAATAATTTTTTTTTTTTAGTGAAGAAAAAAATGAAACTTACATATTATGCAAATAATTTATTAATTGGAAAAAATTTGTTTTGCAAAAATGGATAATATCATTGAGAAAATTAATTAGTAATGATAATGGTGTTAAATTTGCTGAATGACTGGAAAAATGATATTTGGTTTGTTTATCACCTGCAAAATAAATTGAATGATATATAATGAAAATAATGTGAAAGAATAAACAACAACAGATGGTAAATAAACAATATAAGTATTATATTATCGCACTGAAAATGACATTTAAAATTTCAGAAAATCTTTAAAACAGGAATTTTATTGCAGGTATTAAGTGTTTTATCGCAGATATCAAGTTTTACAATTATTGGATGGAATTGTTAATGCTTGTCTAAATGAAACGATTTAATCATAATTAGATACTCTTTATTATTATTATGATATGATCCAATGAATTCACGTACACACATTTTAAGTTTATATATATTTAAAGAAGATATGGTTTATTATAGCATATAATCTTTGTACCATAACAATATGTAAACAAATGTATTTAGGACTAGAGACCAGTATAAATTGTAATTCCAGAATTTAAAAAATGAAATGCAATTAATTTTTTTTTTGGTACAGTGTAATTTTAATAGAAATTGCAGAAGAGTCAAAAAAAAAAAAAAAAATTTAGCGGGCAAATTATAAGCTGTCAAATATTCTTTTTTTTTTACAATAAAAATTATATTACAAATTAATTGGAACTGAAATATAATCAAAAAGGGATTAGAGAAATTATAAGTTGCCAAATATATTTTGTTTATGATATAAGAATTGCTGGAACAATAATAGGAAAATATATATACATCGAACTATACATAATAATATTTTCAAATAAAATAAAAACGAAAGTAGTGAAGAGGAAATAAATTTATGATTCGATGGTTGGAAAATCTTTATGTTTTTTCTTTTCCTTAAATAATAAAAGATTGACATAATTTACATATATACTTTCTTTAAAGATTGACATAATCTGTATAATTTAGGTTCGGAAATTCAGTTTTTATTATCATCAACATCTATGTTACTTTTTTTCTTTTTCTTTTTTTTTAAATTAATTTTTTTTCATTCCATTTCATTCTATCCATTCACGACATGAATTTTTATAATTGTTACGAAAGGAATGTATTAAGGAAAGCAAATTTTTGTCCTAAAATCAGTAATTTGGAACGAATAAATTGTATCCTTTTCCTTCTTCTTAAAATACATTGTAAAATTATCCTAAATTTTTTCTTTATGAATTTCCATTATTTTCCATATTTTTTCAAATTTTTCATTCAACCATTTTTTTCTTATCATTTCATTTCATTGTTTCGTTATGTTATTAATTAAGTTTTAATTGGAGAAAAATTGATAGGTGAGATGAATTCGATTCACCTAATTTAATATTTTGGATGAAATTTCAAAATGTTTGCTATCATACTATCTAAATATACCTTGTTTTAGTTTGTTATCTTAATGGAAAACTTTACGGACAATTCGATGATCCACCTGACACCAGAAAAATGGATTGGTGCCAAAAAAAATCTCATATTATTGGAAATTTGAAGTTTTTGAATTAATACTCAATTAGAATTATTTTTTTTAAAAATTACGATTTGTACTGAAAGATGAACGATTTATAAAATAGAATAAAAACTTGGCGATATTTTGTTAGAAAAATTTAATTTCTTTTCATCTTATTCATCTTAGTCATCTTTCTCACCTGCTTTCCTAAATAATTGGAATAATTCTAAGAAGGAATCAAGTTAATTCTAAAGTTAAACTGCCAAATCTTAGTAAAATATTATTTAAAAAAGAATAGTTGTTCATAAAATTAGCAAAAGAATTTCAAATTTGAATTGAATTATTTAGAATTTAATTCATTAAAATAACTTACCTTACGGACAGATATAGGATATACAACTAACATTCAAGGAAAGATCTGCAAGGCAATTGCAATAATTAATTGTCGAATTCCCTTTTCTCTAACTGTGTTTTTCACGCTTCATTAACCGATAAATATTTATGAGTAAAATGAAATTGCATTCACAGAAAATCATTCATACGAACATTATGAAGTTGCAACTTTTGAACAGAGTCTTATCGATATATTATCACACACTAATTCATCATCCAAAAAAGAAATGAAACTATTACAAAAATGAAAGCAAATCCTCCGGATTGGTAAAGATTAGTGTCCCCTCCTTTTTTTCCCATGAACTTTTGAATTATCTTCCATCGTAGTTTTTTTTTTTTTTCAAAGAAAACAAACTATTTGAGAAAATACATTTTTTTTCCGTATTTTTCAAAAGACACTTTAAATTTAATCGTATAAATTTTTGCATTGAATGTTATGCTTTGATTTGGATGACTTGATTTTTCATCTTGTTAACATTTTGATGGCACTGCTTTTTTACTGCTAACATCTTAATCTCACTGATAAATTCTTTGTTTCATTTATTTAAATAGAACAATAGTTTTAAATTTGATAATGAAAATGAATTTAAATGAGAAATTGAATTTTTGGATTTAAATAAAACTTTTAAGTTGACATTTATGCATAGTCTATCTGATAGTAGCTTTTGTTGATAACAGTAATCAGTACAAACAATGATTTCCACTGAGAACTTTGTGTGATAAACCATTTTCTCCCTTGCAGGTATATAATCTTACTCCTTTGCAGTTATATAATTAGAAAAATATTTATTACATATGCTAAAACCTACACTTACTTCTGGACGATGTGCTACAGTTTCTATCGAATTCAAGCGTTTTTTGCAATTGTTGATATTACTATTGTGCTGCGTGAAATTATTGAAACATTAGTAACATTAAGAATGATAAAGATATGATGCGATGATTTGAGCAGCGAATCTCTCTCAAAATTATAGATCACAGATTATAGACTGAGAGAAATTACAGATCTAAATACGATTTATAATTCCGATTTTAATGCAATACATTCCGATATAAAGAAGATGTCAAAGAATAATTCCGATTTTAATGCAATACATTCCGATCTATAGAAGATGTCAAAGAATGTATTGCATTAAAATCGGAATCTCTCTCAAAATTATAGGTCACAGATTATAGACTGAGAGAAATTATAGATCTAAATACGATTTATAATTCCGATTTCAATGCAGTACATTCCGATCTAGAGAAGGTGTCAAAGAAAATATCGAAGATATTGAGGGTTCTGAAGATACTGAAATTGTTATTACAACAATAATAAAAAGGCTAAAAATAATAAAAACAAAAGCAGCAATGAAAATAATAACAATACAATAATAATAACAACAACGACAATAAGAATAATGAAAATAATGTAGATAATAACAAAAAACAATGACAACAATAGCAACAACAATGAAAACAACAAAAACAAGAACAATAATAACAATAAAAATAGTAACAAAAATAAGGACAACAATAATAACAACAATGGCAACAGCGAAACAATAACGGCAACAAATAATACAACAATAACGATAACAATAATACTAACAACAACAATAACAATAATAAAAAAGACAGCGACAACTATCATCACTGCTTATCGCCCCCAAGGACCTTGAAAATAGATGGCATTTGAGCGAAAGATTTCTAATTTATTTAGGTAGACTTAAACGTTACTTGGCTAGACTTATATTTTATTTAGCGTAAGACTTATACTTTATTTGGTTCATCTCACAGCGTTCCAGTTCTGTTTACAAAAAACAGCGCACGTGGAGCACACGTTCAAGTCTACGTGTTTACGTGTCATTCAAGCAAGCGAAACGTCATACACATTGGAAGTTTAAGAATAAGTTGAAGACGTTTCGTCCCACAATTCCTCTAATCACTCGCTTTATCGAATATAAGTGCTTCATTAAGTGCTCAAGACGGATATCAAGAAGAAAGTTCGTGTTTACGCTCTAAGCATTCGACGGTCGAACTACTGAAAAAAAAAAAAAAAAAAAAAAAAAAGAAGGACTTGGCTATTTTCTTAAATGATGCCTTCGGTGTTCCACTTCGTTCCTGAATGTGCTCAGCCAACTGATAGAAATATTAAGGAATTCGTGGATGTCTTAAAGACTATCAGACATTTGGTGGTAATGACCGGCGCTGGAATATCCACCGAATCTGGTATTCCGGATTATCGTTCACCCAAAGTTGGTCAATATGCACGTACCGATCATCGTCCGGTGTTGCACGGAGATTTCATGCAATCGTTAGTTGTCCGGAAGCGTTTTTGGACTCGAAATTTCGTTGCTTGGCCACGATTTTCCGCTTCACAACCAAACGTAACGCATCAAATAATTGCCAACTGGGAAAAAAGTAAACGATTTACGTGGCTAATCACACAAAACGTAGACGGATTACATACAGCAGCTGGATCGAAAATGCTAAGCGAATTGCATGGTTGCGGACGAAGAGTTATTTTTATGAATTGTCATTCGCTATACAATCGGCAAATAATACAGGAATGGATTCAGAAGGCAAATCCGAATTGGTGTTTAGAAGAGATCGGAGAATTAGCACCGGATGGTGATTGTGATATTCCGGATAAAGCTGTGGATAATTTCAATCTTCCAGTATGCCCAAAATGTGGTCCTAAATCGATTCTGAAAACGGATGTCGTCTTTTTTGGTGGATTCATCGATCCGGAAATTCAAAGCAAATGTTATGACATGGTAAAAAGTTGTGATGGTATGCTGGTACTTGGTTCTTCGCTTACCGTCCTTTCCAGTTATCGTTATGTTCAACAAGCATTTGAACAGTCTATACCAATTTTAATTGTCAATATTGGTCCTACTGCTGCTGATGATTTAGCTACCGTCAAGATATCCGCTAAATGTTCTGATATCATAAAACATGTCCCGAATTTGTAGATTTTCATGAAAATATATGATTAATTTCAAAACGATCAGCAGAAAATTGGTGAGTTCTAAAATTATTTTCCAGAAATACAATTCGTTTCGAGATTATCTTCCAAAAATAATATTGATTTTAAAATTCAAATAGTAAGGTTTTAGATAGTTTAGTATTTGGGCATAAAAGTTGGATGAAAATTATGCAGTTTACTGAAAATTTTTTTAATTCGATGAAATAATGGAACGTAGCATGCTCTCTTTTACATGTCAATTTCCGATCATGTTCTCTCAAAGATTCACTAAGTCGCAGTTATTTTTCGGGGATCTCATTTCCAAATTTTTTTCTCCTGAAATTTCAAGAATCTTTGATGACATCCAATATGAATGAAAGACAATAGCGCTTCGTATTAGTCCTACCGACGTAATAGTAATAATGATATTTTCATTAATTTTTGATTAACAAAAATTATCATCATATTACTTCAGATCATTGGATCTAATTATATATACTTGACCGATTATAAAATACCGCAGTAGTTTGAAGCATTCTTTATTATTATATACCAATTAGTTAACTTAGTGTTTAATTCAAGTTATTAAACTATGCAAGTCAGGCATCTGTTGCATTATTAGTAGAGTTGGTGCAAGAAATTAATATACTGTTAAATTGTAAATATCTTAATTATTAATGCTTGTATAAAATGATTGAATTATTTTACTTGCCTCAATAAACAGATGTCAAACAACGAACAAAAAGTTATTACAACAATTATCATATTATGCAAATTATAAAAGTTTATCAAGCATATTTCATTGTTTTTTTCTGGATTTGCTTTTTCCCTGCAAAAAAAAAAGAAAGCAGTAAATGAAAATACGAGGAGAAGAGCTGTTTAAAGTAACTGCATGATGTAAAGTAAGCACAGAAATGCATAAAATTAGTAATAATAAAATTGATAATATTTTGCAATATCAACTACAACTTGGAAGTGACTTTGCATACTTTTGTCACCGAAGTTTGAAAATTTTGTTTCAACTTCCATTCTAAAAAGCTTTCAAAAGCCTATGTGGAAAAAATATAAAATGTTTCTCTTCTTTTCGGAAACATGTAAAACTTTAAGCAGTTCGACATTTTACCTTTTTTCCTTTCGCAAGTTGTTTTTTGGCAAATTTCCTGTTCTTTCCTATTTTGCGTTTTCGACCAGCACCACGACTTGCTGTATTATCACCACCTTTTTCGGTGTCTTTCATTGCCATATAACTACCAAAATGAAGTAATTCATCTAGAATATCTTGTCGATTTTGAATCTTCTTATTGTGCTTCTCCTTTTTTGTCATTTGCAAACGAATAAGATAATCCTCTTCATATCTAAAATGAATACAAATAGAAATTTGTCGAACCAGAGATGAATATGAATGCCGCAAAATTGATAAGACCCAGCTTCAAAAACTAATAACTTCAATATCACATGGATAAATTCGAACATTTTCAAAATTTGATTAAGTTCAAAAGTGAAAAGTTGGAGAGTGAATTTTGAAAGTTAAAGAAAAAGAAAAATTTTAGCAAACAAATCACTCAAATTCATAAATAAATACAAAGTGAAAAAGTAGCAAACAAATACAAACTCACTTTCGCTTCTCAATATCTTCCTGCTTTTTTTTCTTTACTATACTATCATCCTAAAAACATTGAAGTTTTACACATCTTTGAAATTATTTCGACTTTATATATACTTGTTTTATTTCTCGGTGACGAGCTTCTCTGTTTTATTCAGCGTCCTCTTAACAATCTAAGTAAAAGAAAAAAAAAAAGAAAAAAAGGATCAGTACTATGGAAACTACAAAGCACTGAAACATGACCATCATTTTGATAGGAAGATTTTTTCACTGCTGCGAGGAGTTCACAAAAACATACATTAACTCGAGTTCGAGTCATTCGACAGTGATTCGAAGTTAATCAAGCTGAATTGGAAATATTAGATTAAAAGGTACTAGACATCAGTACCTGAAATTCTTCCGGAGCTTCACTATACTGTGCTCGCAAATCTTGTATCAAACTACTTTGTAATGCTCGTCGCCTTGCTCGTTCTATTTTTCGTTCTTCCATTTCTTCTTCATCTTCTGTAATAAAATAATATCTGCATTATCAGAAATCGAAATAACAAAATTCTTTTCTCAATTTTTGGATTCATTAAGTAATATTAAAAGTACAACTGAAATAAAATGATCCTTTGAAGAATAAATGACAAATATTATTACCATTGTAATGTACAGCCATAAGTTTTGGTGGAACGTATTTTTTGGATTTCGTTTTCGAAGCATTTTCATCACTACCATCATCTTCTGATTCGAGTTCTTCACTTTCATCATCGACTTTCAGTCGATCTGGATGTGGCCGCAATGTCTGCAGAAAAACAGTTAGCTGCAGAATAGGAATATTGAAATACTTACTAATTTAATTACGCCAGTAGTATAAAAAAATGAAAAATTCTGTTGAATTTGTTGCCGAAAAATAGGTTACTTCAGGATACATATGGATTTCAAAAAAAAAAAAAAAAAAAAAAAAAAACGACACACTTTTACATTACTGCTTGCTGTGTCAGATGTTAGTAAAATTAGTTTTTCAACATAGCTTTTCATTCTGTGTTCAATGGGACGAATTCGTTCCAAAATCTGCAACATTGCCATAAAACCAAGCAATTTTTAAAACCTTAACAATTTCAGAATAATTCTGAATTTAAAATTAGAACAAATTCGAAATAGGCGACGAAAAGCAAATCGGTTAAATAATGGAAGCAAGAAATTCAGAAAATTTACCGTCCTCAAATAAACCAAACGTTCAATGGCTGGATCACCCTGTATACTGTTTCCATTACTCATTTGATACATCAGATAAATCAAATCACGCGTGTATGCAAGCAAATCACGATTTTTCACTTCATAAAGTGATATTCCCTACAAGAAATTAGTAAATGAATAAATACACAAATGATTATACAAAAACATCCCTAGAAATAGATAGAAAAATAGAAAATCTAATCAGTTTAAAATAGGAAAATAACTAAGAAACACATCCTTCATTTAAGATTTCCAACTGAAATAGTAAATCGGAAAATTTCTTCGAAAATAATTTAGCTAAAAATAGGATGCGCATAATTAATGAAGACGCTGGCCATAAAAAGGAAATCTAATTATATCACCAATGAAATTGATCAAAATAATAAATAAATGCTTTTAAGTAATTCATACATCCCGTTCTTCTTCTTTCTGAAGTTGAATGTAAAATTGCTTGGCTACATTCAGCAATTCCGTTGATGTTTTCGCGCAATCCGCAACAACGTTCGCATAACATTTCTGTTCTTCTTCCGACATTCTGCAGAACTGACTGGAGAAATATTGAAATAAAAAGGCGATAATTCTTCCAATTATTCACTTCAATATAAGTGCGAGAAACGGATAATAAAGTTTGACTAATCAACGACCTCGTTATTTTTATATTTTTAATCAACAATAAGTCACTTGTCAAAAATAACAACAATACCCTGAATGACATAGGAAGCTATGTTATGGTTTGACGTTGTCATGTATGATGAACACTCTTCTAATCATGGTCTTCATTTTAATGTGTTCAAAATTTCCCCCATTAAACTTGTTACTTCTAATCTGATAAAATTTAAATAGAAGAATTGTTTTGATATCGAGTTCATCGATAGAAAAAAATATATACTTATATATCTATATCTATATCTATATCTATATATATATATAAATATATATATATATATATATATAGATTCTATATATTTAGAAGATAGATATATAAATATATATAGAAAAAAAATATAGGCATATAAAGGAAAATATATATATATACATATGTAGAAAAAATATACAAAGAAAAAAATATAGATGGCCAAAAATCACGTTCAAAATCACGTTTAATTCATTAAATTACAATTTGTTTATGAAAAGCAGTTGTTCCGGATAAATTATCGAATTTTTCCTTCTCAAAATAATTTCAAATGATTTCATAAACAATTTTTAAATAATTATAAACGTCTTTCAAATGACGAGATAAAATCAACATAAATAGCAACTTTTTCATTGTGCAACTCAGATTTTACAAAGTAACTATTTCCGAATCCAACTAATACTTTGCCTAAAATATAATGAATAAAATATTATTCAGCGCAATACAGCTGTTGGTAGAAAGATAACTGGACTATTCTATGTATCTCATTACAATTCAAAGACAAATGCTAATAATCAATATTTGTAACATAATAATCGTAACTCAAAATACCGTTGATAAAACAAAAGTAATAAATTACAATCACTTCGTTTCTCCGATCTACAGTATCCAGAGGCAACAGAAAATGAACCGAAATCAAAATTTAATCGACTTCATCCCTTGAGATATCGCACAGTTACAAGCTTTTAATAATGGGGAGTTTCTTAGTTTTTTTTTTTCTTTTACTCTATTTTTTTCATCCCAAAAATTGAAAGTTATCAATTCATGAATGATAGCTCTGAGGTTTAAAAAAAAAGCTCAGTTAACAGGTTGAAAAAAAAAAAAAACGGATTTTCTAGACATCGGAATTTTCACACAATGGGAAAATTACGTGAATGTAACACTATAATCCGCTTCGTACTTCATCAGATATTGATAGACGATTTTGTTCAGAAAACACTTGCATGACCATCGAGGAAGTATTATATTGAAATAAGCGGATAGTTTGGTATCTTAATCAGTAACCAATAAATAATACATTGTAATCAGATACTTTCGCTGTGGCTACATCCTGGTTTCTCGTTACTCGTGCTTGCTTCATTTTTTCCCTCATTCGCATTCGATTTCGACCGGCTATTGGTTGCATAAGCAACAAACATTTCTTTTAGAAAAGACAATTCTTTCTGAAGCCCTTCAACCTAGAATAAGATGACAGTAACATTACAAGGATGGCAAGAAAAATGGCAGTGCATAAAATAGCCAATAAATAAGGGAAACAGCTTAAAATGTTTAATAAGTTCTGAAAGAGATGTAAAAAATGAAAAATCAAAATGCGGAAAGTCACAAAATTACCTAACAATTCCAATCTTATAATTTCGAAAATGACTTCAATATTTTCCTAAAGGATTTAGAACTTTTCATATAAAGTTTTTAGTAGCAATTTCTTCTAAGTTGCTCAATAACTAAACAATATGTCTTAGATTTAGAAATAAACAGCAACCTTTTTTTCCAGTTCAACATTTTCCTTCCTTAAATGTTCCACTCGCAATATTGTATCTGTTTCTTCTCGACGTTTCTTTTGGCGAGTTCTATAAAACTAAAACTGATTTCCTTGAAACAAAACACCTACCTGTTAGTAACAAAATTTACTGTACAATAAAAAAAGCTCGAAGTTTCAGTAGTTCAAAATAATTTTTGAAAACAAACTTATAATGTGAACGGAACATACGTATGGTATTCAAATTTCCGGACTAATCATATGGGATTCCAATTTAGAAAGAATTTCTCAACTATATCAAGCTAGAATTTCGCAGAAAAATGATCAACAATTCAAAGCGATTTCAAAAACTGACCAAAATTAGTAAAAATTAAATAATCCATCTGTATAAACAATAAACTCTTGAAAAAACAATGTCTAATTATATGACCATAAGACAAACAATATAAATCATTACCAACAGTCAAAAAACAGAAATCAATCTAAGCTATGGTGCTCAAAACAATCTTCTTGGAATCCTCCTCAACTTAAGCACAAAATCCAGAAAAAATAATAGTAAAAAAACCAGCATGAAAAACAAAAGATGAAACCTTAGACTTTGAAGAAACAATTGAATGAGTATAGAAGAAAATAAACCTGTTTACAGCATCGTTATTCCGTTTTCTCTTCAAAATATATTCTTCGTCATTCAATTTCTCATCATCATTTACAACACGTTTTCGCGTGGTACCACGCTGCGATGGATCGGCTGGTACCATTCTGTTGAATTCAATTATCTGGTTATCCGATTACTGATCACGTCGCCTATCGTTAATTCAAGTAAAAGTACCATCAAAAATGAACCAATCGTTCATTATAAGTTACATGCACTACACGTAATTAATACGTGAATAAATCTTCCCCCATCACGTATCCATCCAATCATCCATAAACTGTCCGCTGCATATATTACAGTCATCGATAATGGAGAGGCTGGAAATTAGAAACAACCGAAAACGTGCAATACGTATTCAAAACGTGTAATACGCATCCTCCACGAACACCAAACATCATTTGATGAAATCAAAACCAACCAAAAATTGGCAAAACAATCCTGAACCCAGTTTTAATATGCTACGATTATTCATCAGTTGTCACCTAAAATTGTCACCTTAGGAGAGAACAAGAATTCCAATTGATGTATTTAAGTTTCTTCAACTATAGCTCATTCTTATGGTATTTTTTTCTAGTAAAGAATAAAAATAAAATATGAGTTATAGTATGTGTGTATATTTGTGTATGGTGGCAGAGAGTGAGAGTAAAATGTGAGAGTATTACGAGGAAGTTAATAACTGTTGCTAGAGAATGAAAAGATTTGTCGGTTAGAGGAGATATCAAAATTTACTTGTGTATTGTGTTACAGACTGGATACTTCATAAACGGATATGAAAAGCTGTCTATAATCGGATCGAACGATCGGTAAATATGGCCAAGGTTTCTTTGATCTTTTTAAATTTTTTAATAATAATTAAATGAACATAAAATGATTAAAGAAACTAATGGGAGGTTATTTATTCTTTTGTATTATCATATATTAAAATTATTTGTTTTAAAAATTGCATATGTAAATTTTAATCTTCTTTAATTATTTCATATTAAAGATAAATCTTGAAGAATCTGAAGGAATTTTTCTCTTTAAATTTTTATTTTTATTTTTATTTATTTATTTATTTATTTTTTTTTTTTGGAAGATTAATGGAGCTTTATTGCTTACTTTTTTAATAGAGCGCCTAATGTTAACTTCCATGAATCCGCTATACATAAAACAGTTCTCACTGATTAAAATTAATATTCTATATTTCTGTAACAGAAATCATTACATCATCGACTGATTCTTAATCTCAAAAAAAAAAAAAAAAAAAAAAAAGGAAGAAAAAAGAAAAAAAACTAAAATTTAGGAGTATGATGATACGAACGAAGAGGGCATGTTGCATTTTATGCGTGAGTTAAAATTTGGCGAAAATGAATTCAAAATAGGACAAGAATGTATTGGACACGTTAGTTGTGTCGTCTGGGATAGTGCCATTGTAGCTTGTCATTATTTTGTTCGTTATCAGTCATTTTGGAAGAGAAAAAAGGTACCTTATGCAATTTTCAGTCTGTTTTACATAAGATTGTTGAAAAAGAGGGAAAGGTTTTAAATTAATGGCTAAAATTTTTTTTCGATGCAGAAGACATTCAAATTTTGTTAAAAAGAAAAGAATGAATTATGCATTACACTACATTAAGAATTAAAAAGTCATAAAACTCTTTTAATGATATAACATTGTTGCCATTTTGTTGTTACAATGATAACTCAATTAGTCGTTCGAATGTTGTGTCCTTTCTAACTTTTTTAAATTTCATGAATTTAGGAAAAATTAATAGGATTGTAGTCAGAAATTTCCAGTGATAAATCTTATCACCAGGTTCTAGAACTTGGTGCTGGAACAGGAGTGTGCAGTATCGTCTTAGCAGCATTAGGTGCAGATGTCTTGGCAACTGATTTATCGGAAGGAATCAGATTATTGGATCGAAACATCCGGGAAAATTGGAAAGTGATAACAAGAAATGGAGGTTCTGTTAAAGCTGAAATTTTGGATTGGAATGATTCTTACGATAAACCGCTTTCATTCGATATTATTATAATGATCGATGTAATTTATTATTTGAGGGTAAAGTTTTGCACTATGTCATTGTTTTTATCATCCTTTATCGAATCAGAAAAAGCTATAATATATGAGAAACTTTTTTGTGTTATTTAATTTTAGATTGTTGTTTTGTTATATCCAAAATTAAAATGAATTAAAATGACGTAGACGTCATTCTACAAATTCTATGCTTTCTGTCATCGATTTTTCATAGTGCTCATATCTCTTGCAAATAATACTAAAAGCTTGTATGAATAAATTTGATAAATTCTTGAATTCTAAAAAATCTCATCTTCATTTCATCCTTTTATAAAATTGCATACATAGTCTGAAAAATCAAAAATGATTCATTAAGGAGGATGATTTTCAACAGTCTGCAATACTTTATTATGATTTCTAGCAAATATTTTCGGAAGAAAATAATTTATTCATAAACTATGATTAACGTTATAATTCACGCTTTATATTCCAGTTCAAAACTATGATTAAACATGATTAAGCTTTATATTCAAATTCAGGCATTAGAAGGACTTGTTAGCCTAATACTACGATCAGAAGCGGCAGCAATTATTTGTTGCTACGAAGTGCGTGATATTGGAGAACCGAAGATTGCTCAAGAACGATTTTTTGAAATGATATCTCCTTTTTTTGATATTTGTCCAGTAGCAGATAAAGAATTAGATGATGTGTACAGATCACCGGATATCAAAGTATTACGTTTAGTGCGGAAGTGATAAAGTCACATGAGTTTAATCATACGTGCTTAATCATTTAATTTAATCATATGAGCATAATTTTTTCCCTTTATGGAAGTAAATTTTCAAATTTTTTATACATTAAATGGTAATTTTATTACAAATGATGAATTCTAGTTACGAAAGTAATCAGTTTGGAAAAATCGTGCTTGACTGATCTTATCACTTTAATGATCTTGCAATACAGAAGTCTTTTTTTTTTTTTAAAGCTTTATCCATGCATCATTATTCCTTTTGCTGTTTGATAATTTTTCCACTAAATTATTTCTCTAATTAGCAAAAATTTCAATAAAACTTTTATTGAAAGTCTTTTCGACAGCCTTGAAAATTACAGATTTCGGTTTGATTAATCTGATTAACTTGCTTTGATTGATTTTAATTACTTCTGCAGTTTACATTAATTTATGGTTTAGTCGTCATAATTTTTATCATGTATTATTATTGACCAGAGCAATATTTTAAATATGCATAAGTATATATTTAAATATGCAAACAAATTTTTACAGCTTGAGGAAGATTAATTTAAAAATTCTACGAAAGTTGCGAAAAATTCATTAAATTAATTAGATAGCGAAAAAGATAAAGTTGCGAATTTAACGTTTTTTTCTTTCTTTTTTTTTTTTTTTTTTTTTTTTTTTTTTCACAATATCAGTAATGCAAAATAAACCGATAAGCCAAAGAGCAAACAGTCAAGCAAATAAGAATAATTCTAAATCTAAGTTCTTTTTTTCTTTTTCGAGATTATCATCATTTGTTGTGGAGAAAAAATCAAGTTTAGAACTGTCTTTATTTATTTAATTGTTCGCTTACGGTATGTATGTATTTGCTAGTTTTGTATGCTGATATTATTTGTGCAAAATATACTAAATCATTTAAAAAAATTGTTTAAATTCGTGTTTTAGACACTTTTTTTTTTCATTATACGACTAATTCAAGCAGTTTTTCTCATTTTTGTAAAATTTTTAATTAATATTTATAATCATCGAACTGTAGTAATTTGTTTGTACTGTTGGATGCAACTTAATGTCATCAATGAAGTTATAGTTAAGAAATGAACTTCTGTTCTAATTAATCCTCGAGATTCGAATGAATTCATTCAAATTTCTGATCATCGATGTTCTTTGAAATAATAATTGCTTTGAATTAAATCGTTTAATAAAATTAAAGCTTACATTTTTTGCATCAATGTTTTCTATTGAGAATAGTATTGTAAAATCCTTTAAGTATATCTATTCTCAGTGGGTTTATTATTAATTGTTGACAGTAATTTAGAAGGTTTTCTTTTCTCTGAGAAAATTTTTAGTGAAAAATTTTTTTTTGAACTTTGATAATAATCTGTTTCAGTAATTGCGTAAGAGCATTTTACGATACTTTCAAAAGAATAATAAATTGCATAATTAAAATTAGACTGTTTAATATTATGAATCAATTTATTTCAGAAATTATGTATGATCCATCATCTAGCGCCAATATCAACGAAGCAACAATTGATCATTTTTCGTTGGATTGGATAATTGATTTTTGCAAATCACAAATATCTGGAAGTGTCATTTTATCGATACGTATTATCAAACCAACTGATCAAATTGTATTAGTTTTTTCGTTTTGCAACATTCATTTTCGAAAAAGTTTTATTAGTTGCATTCTTAATTTCGTGTAAAATTTTTCCCCAAATTTTTTTTCTTTTTTTTTTTCGTATTCTTCGTTTTAATAAAGTTCATCTCCAATTCTGTCATATTCATTTCTTAGAATTCAAAGAAATAGTAATTTTTTTATTCAACTAATGATGGGAATAAGTTTCCTTGTATCATAACACATTCAAATTCTCTATTTAATTATTTTTGAAAACAAATTTTTTTTAATCGCTTCGAGATTATTTATTTATTTATAACATTGTTATTGATTCCAACATTTCATAAGGACTTTGGAAAATGATCAGAAATGGGATAAATTTCTATCCAAAATATTTAAAAATTTTTTTTTTTTTTATGTTGGTCATCCGGTTGGTGTTTGCCCTAAATGATTTCTATGATTTTCTCAGGATTGTAGCCAAGAATCGCTCTTATTATTCTCCACTGATTAGATTGTGGGCGATCAAATTTTTATGTTTTTAAAAAAATATTTCGTATAAAAGTTTATTATTCCATTTTTGGTTTCTTTTCAAAATCACTATAAAATACTGAAATCAATAATAATCCTGTACTTATAGGTGAGCAAAGTAATAGAATAAATAATAATTATTTGTTGATTTATGCAAAGAATTGTAATGAGATCCCCGAAATTTAATAAACTTAGTGATCCCAAAAATTTAATTTGAAAATTTTGTGATCTTGAAGTCTATAAACTTGATCCTGAAAACCTAATAATGTTGTGTTTACTGCACTTATACCTGAAAATACTTATGGCTGCGAAAAAAATACATTCTTTTATCTTTCTACCATTATATTATTAGTATTATTAACAATGAATAATCGAATCAGCGATTAAATAATATTTTCAGATATTGGATAGTCAGTCGTTGGAAATAATAAACATTAAATTAGATGATGAGATTGTGAACTATCGAGTGGAAAATGCTGGCGTTCTCGGCGAAAAAATAATAATCGATGTGGGTAAACAAAATGATGGCGATAAATTGTAAGAGTTTCAAAATAATTGATTAGTTATTGATTGACGCAAATTTTAATTACTTAATTGATTCCTTATTGATCTACTTAATTTTGCCTCGTAGTAAAGGATTTATGTTTTCTTCTTTTTTTTTTTTTTTTTTTCTAGAATTGTTTATGTTATAATATTAAGGTATTTTTTATGATATTGATCAATTTTAGAGTATAAATCAGATTTCATAGAAAGAATTTCTTGAGTTTTTTGTAAATTTTAAATTATTCCAAAATCTATGTAAGAGGTATATTTTGTTTACTGTAAGTAAAGAAATAAAACTGAAGACTAAATTTTACTTTATTTCAACATTTCGTTTCAAAGAGAACTATTTTCATAAATTTAAATATGATTTTATTTCTGCAAATTATCGAAATAAAACTTAAGATATCAAAATCATTAAATTGTTTCCAGCTTGGAGTAAATAAAGCTATGTATTAATATTATGAACTATTAAGTAATGAATATATTATTTTAATTTCATTTTTCAGTAATCTATCCATTAGCTATAAAACAGGCGAAAAATGTTCAGCATTGCAATTTTTGAAAGCCGAACAAACAGTCACGAAAAAGAAACCTTATTTATTCAGCCAATGTCAAAGTATACATGCTCGTTCAATAGTACCATGTATGGATACACCTGCTGTGAAACAAACCTATAACGCCGTGGTTAGATTATTACTTTTTGTTTCTTGAATTTTCATTTTCGAATTCAAAAATTCAGTTTGTTTTAAATTGTCATTTCATTTCGTATTTTTTGAAATACTAAAGCCAAAAGATATCAGTTACGATCACTACAAATCTTGATTTTTTGTCTCGATGAATCAGAGTTGTATTTTTTTTTTTATCTTGAACTTACTAAAATTTTGATATATTTCTTTTTTTTTTTTTCAGTTTCCTGTATTTTTAAACTACACAAGTAATTTGGATGTCATCTTTTTAAAAATGAATTTTTTTCATATCTTTTTTTCGTACGTAATCTTTTTTTGTGCAATTATATTTTTTTTCCAGGTAGCTGTCCCTAGTGATTTAATATGTCTTATGAGTGCAATTGCCATAGGTCAACCGGAAGAAGTTGGAAAATTGACGAAATATTCATTCAAACAATCAATACGAATACCTTCTTATCTTTTGGCCATTGTTGTTGGATTAATGGAAAAGCGAGATTTGAGCATGCGATGTGCAATTTGGGCTGAACCGAAAGTAATCGATGAGGCGTTTTATGAATTTGGCGAAACAGAAAAAATGCTACAAATTGCTGAAAATTTGGTCGGAAAATATCAATGGGAAAGGTAAGAGAAATGGCTTACTTCGTGATATATTGCTTTATGATTTTTCTGGTTCATAAATAGCTATTTGCTGAATTATCCAAAATTAGACACCTTTTTTTTTTTTGCAATTTTCTTACATTTCTTGACTCAGTTAATGACTTTGATAAGTTTCTTTTAGCTAACAAATTTATTTTGAATTGTTTCCCAACCATTCTATATTTCTGTTCATTTTGAAAGAATAATATTTTATTTCGGCTAATTAAATGCATAAAATTGTTAAAGTTTATATCAGGTATGATTTGGTTGTGCTTCCATCATCATTTCCATTTGGTGGCATGGAGAATCCGTGTTTGACATTTGTAACACCGACATTATTAGCTGGTGATCGATCGGCAGCTTATGTGATAGCTCATGAAATTTCACACAGTTGGACAGGAAATTTAGTTAGCAACGCTAATTGGGAACATTTTTGGTAAATATTTTTCGATTTCATAGATTTATCTTTGACTATACCTTATTCTGAATTTGGTTGGATTATTTTTATTTTTTAGTACATGAGAAAAATTTTAGAAAAATTTGTCTCCCCTGCAAGAATGAGTAAAGTTTTCGGCGAGACATCCATTAACCGAGACTTTTTTTAAATAAATTTTTAAGCTGAAATTTAATGTTAAGTAAAATATTTTGAAAGGAAAATCTTAAGAAATAGAATTTTTTAACTCGTAGTAATTCTAAACGGTTGAAGATCTTTCATTATTTTTATAGCAAAACATTTGTTATTTTTCTAGGCTGAATGAAGGCTTCACTACATTCCTGGAACGTAAAATAATAGGAAAACTTGAAGGAGAAAAACAACGACATTTCGAGGCTCAATGTGGTTGGGAAGTGAATTTTTTTTATTTGCAGAATACATAATTATCATTGATTCGGATCATTTACTGGAAATATTTGAAAAAAAAAAGTATTAATTTCAGGATAATTTGATGAGTGCTGTTAAAGAACAATATTTCGATGATCATCCATTAACAAAATTGATACCGGACTTGCAAAATAAGGATCCTGAGGATGCATATTCATCGATCCCTTATGAAAAGGTTTATTTTATTGAGTTAAAATATCAAAGTATGCCTAATTGTTTTAAATTGATCGAGAAATGTAAGTTTGGTTTCGAGATTAGTGATTTAAACTGCTTTAATTTTATTTATCAAACTAATCTTTTTTTTTTTTCGCTGCTTTCAGGGATCGGCTCTTCTCATGATTCTTGAGCAACAGCTCGGTGCAACTGAATTCGATGAATTCCTGAAGAAATATATTGAGAAATTCGCTCAGAAATCAATAGTAACTGATGATTGGAAAGCCTTTTTATATGAATATTTCTCAGATAAGAAGAATGTACTTGATGGTATTGATTGGAATAATTGGTTACATGATACAGGAATTCCCAAGACAAAACCGCAGTTGGTCATTAATGTTATCTAATTCCTTGAAAATTTTAAAATTTAATCCACAATAACAAATTTCTCAAAACCATTCCGTAAAAACTCGAGCATCGTTTTTCTGCATACAGATGGAAATGCTACTTTTGCTTTTTATCTTTAAGATTTTTGGACACTGAAATTTATGAATTTGAATAAATCTGTATTCACTCAGATAGAATTAAAACTTGGGATAGAATTAAAAGCTCAAAGTGGTACAGTTTTCGAGTTTATATTTTCCTGTTGTTTAAAGTATTTAAGTTATAGCTAGAATTAAATCATATTAATCCCTTCAAAATTCAAGGAAATGTTACATGTGGCTCATTTTTAAAAATTTATATTTTTTAACATACAGATTTGATGATGCAGCTATGCATGAAGCTGTTTCATTGGCAGAAGAATGGATGAATATGGCAGATTCTGAAATAATGAGTATTGATAAAACAAAATATCTCTCTCTTTCGACATTGCAGAAAGTAAAAGTATTGAGCCATTTACGATTGGTTAGATTTTGATCATTAATTAATATTTTTATTTTTCCCTTTGATTTATTGGCAGTGTTTCTGTGTTCTTCAAACTGCTTAATTCATTTAAATAAATTTATGCAGAAAATATTTGCATGAACTCTTTAAGTAATCTTATCATATTGATGATTTCGAAACATTGCCGTCACAGCAAGAAATTAACGGAAAAAAGAAAAAGTTTGAAGAAGCAAAAAAGGAAAATGATGGAGAGGAATAGCATTGAAGAAAATAGCAAGAAAGAGATTCACCAACCGTTTACTTTGCGATTGTTTGACTATTTTATTATTCACAAGCAAATTGCAGGCAAAAGATCGACTTTCACATACAAAATTGGCACGTCTAGATGAAGTGAATCAATTTTCGAAAATCGGAAATTGTGATATTTTATCGAGTTGGATTCAGTTATGTTTGAAAAATTATTGGAAACCTATTATACCAGTTGCGTTAGATTTTGTCACACAACAAGGTCGAATCAAATATGTGAGACTAATTTACAAGTAAACTTTCTCTGCATACCGTCCCAAAGTTTTGTATTTCACTTTATCTAGGATTTCTAAGTAAATGTCACAAGAGGAATCATATCTGTTATAAATTCGGAGAAAAGATGAATTTCTAAACAGTCATCTTAAGGCTTTAGTATAAATCGAAACTAAGGGTGCTAGTAATTAAAATTTTAGAAGTCGAGAGAACTTGATTCCAAATGAAGATATAAATTTTAATCCCTATATCCTAGATATTGTGCCTTATACTCTCTTACTTGAATCATAAATTTGAATATATTTTGAATATAATTTTGAATTTTAGACTTTGAAGTGCCATAAAAGATATTAAGATCTAATGGTATTTTTGTATATTAATTCTAAAATGCAATCAATTCTTAGTTTACACATCTAAACTGTGTTTCTTACATGAACTTCTTTTTTCGAAAATCAGTGTCTTCCAAACTTTAATTATGAAAAATTTAAATTATGTTTTTTCTGCAGGGATCTATTCCTTTGGTCAGAAAGTGCCGGTCGCGCAATTGAAACATTCACGAAAAATGCTCCTTCAATGCATCCAATTACAGTATCAGTCGTGGCTAAATTGATTCCAAAGTAAATCTCATTCCGATGAAAAACCAATCATATCATAATTTTTTACTTTTTATATTTTTATTTTAATATTTTTGATGAAGTAACTAATTCGCAAATAATCATAGTTATCCATTTTATTCTATGTTTTTGTTATATATGATTACTATTTTACTGAAATATTCCGGAAATTTGATGAGTGTAACTTATTCCTTTCTTCTTTAAAAACAAGAAATGAGCAGTGATAAGATCCTTACAAAACTTCTGAAAACTTTTGGGTTCCAATTGGGTTCCAAAAATTTCGCCAAATTAACAAGAATAATAATAATCAGGCATTATAGCAATACACTGTAATGAGGTTTCAAACGAAGATTGTAAAGTATTTCATAATTCTTCCCAATCACCGGGTAACTTTTCACGCTTATCAAGACCAATCAAAGCGGCCAGTGCTGCCACCTGAAAATGATCACATTCATCAAGCAGCAGCCTTTCGATAAAAATCTGAATAGAAAAACAAAAAAGCAGCTACCTGTTCGGCCATTTTTTTGTTTGGTTGTCCAATGCGCGATGAGAACTTTTTACTGTCAACCTCAACGGTTGCTTCATATTTTTTATCAATTGTACGTAACTTCTGAAATCTATCAACGTCAGAACAGTACTGGTATTTTAGAAAATAAGATGGAAGTAATACAACTTTTTCGGAATCAATTGAAAAAAAATTACGAACAAAATTCATATATCATTTCTCTCCATCCTATGTAGAATTCATCTTTTTTGGAGCAGAGAACAGATTAAGTAAACGTTCTATGCTTTGATGAAGTCCTTTTCTTAATATATTTCGTATAAAAAAGAAAAAATAAATTTAACCTGTCCCAGAAACATAGTGAAATTACGTTTAACACCTCAAACTATACCATTCTTCAGCAGTTTATAAGAAACTAATGAAACTTAATGGTAAAACAATAATTACAACCTACACATTGGTAGATCGGTCGCCTGATTCCGCTTTCATCACAGAAAGCATTCAAGACACATTTTGGGGTTACCATTCCACTTTTATCTTTGAGTCGCTTACTAAACAATTACTATGAACATTTTCAACAAATAGCAAAAAACAAAATTAATGTAGGCTAAAATGATTCCGACATTTAGGCTAAATTAGCAACGATTTTGTAAAAGAATAGATTAACGCTGGACTTTTTTAAAAGAGCCATGTAAGTAGAATGTTGCCGTGCTATTTAGGGGAGAAGGATTACGTCGCATAACTAGATGGCAAAAGTCTAAGTACTCAAGTATGCAAATAATGATGGAATCTTGGTGGTAGTGAATAAAATGAGTGAAGAATGTAACTGTTTCTGAGAATTATCTGTTGTAATAATTTCATAAAAGTGTAACTTATCCGGAAAACTTGCCGTGGGAATGTGAGGTCAATAAAACTTATTCCTGTTTCATCATCCACTTCAAATTTCCGCTTTTGTGTTGCTCGTCTTCGAATATTTTTATAACCGTAATATATATCACTAATAGACCATGCTTTACAGATATCTAAAACACTTGCGGCTAAGATAGTTTCCCGCCCACGCGCATCAGTTTCCTAAAAAAAAATATGTTTTAGGAGTTTGCGATTTATGAGTATTTTTACAAAATATTATGGAGAATTCTAAGAGTCACTGAAACTACCTAGATGTACACGCTATTAAAGCGTGCACATACAAGGATGGACACTATTTAACAAATCGAAAAGAACTGGTAGTATATGCTACCTGTTTAGATCCAAGGATCCTCTGTACCACATATTTTGTCGAGGTGAAGTTTTCATCATATTTACAAGCCTAAAATATCAAAAAACAGACAAATTTAAACTTTTTAATGAATTTCAACTTTAATTAAAACAAGAAACAAGAAAACAAAACGACGAAAAAAATTTTGAAGGGAAAACAGTCATTAGGATAGTTCAATCAATGCTCACATTTCAATCATTTTGCAAATTTAGTTAAAGAAATACAACAGTATTCAAATAATTTTGCTATTAACACGCAGAAAATTGGATAATCTTGAAGAGTGATACAAAACAAATCGTACTGTTTCTATATATAAACTAGACTAAAAACAATTAAAAGATTTAGACAGATCTCTTACTACAAGAAATACCAAACTTAATAGCTTAATTCAATTTTAAGAAAACTCTAAAAAATTAAGAGATAATTACCATTTCCAGAAATCCGCATATTTCTTCTTCGAACGATAAGAAGCCATTAGGACGAAATATACTCGGATTACTGAGAGCTTTTCTTGCTAACATTACACTACTTGCATTACTTTGTTCCCGAAACTTTATAATATCATCATATTTTTTGATTGAGCCAGAGAATCCACTACAATAAAAAATATAAATTGAACCGTAAAACTTTTTCAAAATGGAAATTAATTAACTTCAGCTTTACAAATGGTAGAATACGGACTTGACTATTTTAGGTCTAACGTATGAATGGCAATCCCGAAATACCTTATATGGACAATACAGCGACTTACTTCGCAATAACTGGTACAGAAACTATTTGAGTGACTTCGCGGATTTCATTTAAACGATTTACATCACCTTGCCGTTCACCTCTACGCCGTCCATGTATAGCAATTGCTGAAACACCACACCGTTCGAGCATTTTCACGAATTCAAGCGTATCTTCCCGCTAGAAGCATAAAACATGTGGGTTTCATAAAATCACAAAACTGAACCACTAAATCACTAAAAAACTGAAACTCCCCGATACATATGAAAGATGCAGCATTTCAATTAATAAAAATACTCTTTAACACATATTCATATTTACCTTATCTAAAACACGTATTTTGCAAGAGATTGGAATTGCAGAAATAGAGACACATGTTTGCACTATCTGAAATTCGAAAATTGCTAAAATTTTAATCATTCAGAAATTTTATAACACAAGATGAAACAAGTATATAACTTCATATATGATATTAAAAACAGCTTCAAATTCGATTTTAGTTAAAAATGGTAAAAAGCAAGCAAATGCGCTCTTCCAATCAAAAAAAAAAAAAATTTCTCAAAATGCATTTCTGTAGAATGATGTTTCTTTCTTTTTTTTCAGCAGTACCTACTTAACAAATCTCTATACAGCTCAATTGTTGAAATCTCACAGGAGAGTTAAAATAAAAAAGTTAATAATTGCATATCACTAATATTTAATGATTAATATAATTTAAATTTGAATCGTGAAGACACGGAAAAAATTATGGAGATAACTTATACCTCTTTCGCTTTTTCAGGATTTCCTAACAAAGCAGCACCCATACCACCAGCAATAGAAAATGGTTTCGGACATCCCATATTAATGTCAATGGCCGCTACATCGTTTCCGCTGAAATGTGGAGAATTTAAAAGAATTTAATCATGAATAAAATTCAAATCAGTATTTGCTGCAATGATTAAATAATGGAATAGTGTATGTGAGAACAGGAAGTGAACACGGAAAGGAGGTTCTGTTAATAAAATGAATTTAAGAATAAAGAGGAGATAAAAATTAAAAGTTAGAATTAGTAAGCATACACTTTTTTAATAATATTCGCGGTTCGTTGCGCATCATTTGTTCCCTGAAAATAAAATTTTTATTTCAACTTCTTCGCACAGATTTATTCTTTGCATAGATTTTATATTCTCATCTATTGAAATTCCGCCCCAAATGATAAAAAAAAAAATTTTCAATTTCTTCGATCATACAGGATATTACAGTAATATTATAGTTTTATTTCTTTGACCATATACTATTGAGCATTGAGAATCAATCTCTCAGTGTGTCACTGTTAATGGAAAACTGTAATCGACAGTATCTATTCGTTAATAATTCCAATTAGATGCTAATAATCAAATTATCAATCAATTCCAGCAATATTAGTTTGTTCTTCAGCAGTTTTCAGAATGATTCACAAAACTTACAATTTGTAGGATACATTTCTGCCTTTCAGTTCTATTACATATCCTCAAAACGACATCATCTTCACATGTATAATCAATTGTTCCAAGTGTATCTGTAATTTTCTTCGAAACTCTTAATTATAATTCAGTGCAATCTTCTCTTTTTCTCAAAATTACAGTTGGTTTCAAAAATTTCAAATACTCTTGTAAGAGTATTCAGAATTTTTCTCAAAATAAAGCTTATACTTTTGATCAAATTTCGAACACAAATACTTTCAGGCATAAGTTTGATTTTATCAAAAATATTAAACTACTTGAAAGTTTCTCAATTATTACCATTTATTGATCGCTGAGAACTTAACAGTTTCTGATCTACAATTTCCTCTGTGTACACCAGATCAGCGCCATATTTCAATGCCAAGGTTCTGTAAAGAAAAAAAAAAGAATCTTCGCCAAAAAACTGTACAGTGAAATTATTTGGTAAAATTATGATGATGAACTTGATATCTTGCAAATAGATTGAACCAAAAACTTGTCATTTTTTGAAATTAGAATATTTTGCATCATTTAAAGACTTAGATAATAAATACGATAATTTTTACTCCATGGCTTTATTGTTTTCAACATCGCTTTTTGATGAAAGCGTTATAAAAGTTGTTATAGAAAATTTTGCTTTTGTTATATTTATTAAGATCAGTGCAATCAACTAAAATTTCTATACATCTTAATTTAATTCCTTCATTGTTCTCACTCTTCAAAATACCTTTGGGATCAAATCTATTTGTCTCTAATGTAAATTTATATGAAGGATAAATCCATCATCATTCAATTTCATACCCATAACAGCGACTTAGCTACAGCCAATTTTTGAAGACAAACATTTAATGGTTCATGCAAATATTCTATTTGTCAAGACATAAATAAGATTTTTTTCGGAAATACTATTTTATTACGACAAATAAAAGATAGCTGAGACTGAATAAATTTTGATGCCGGAAAGGGAAATATCATCAGTGATAGACAAAATTGACCAACCTGAGTGGTGTTCTACCAGCTCGAACCATAGGAGCCAATATTAATTTCTTTTCATACAAACTGCTATCAGCCATTGTTGCCCAAAAGTTAAATCTTACGATTTAAATGACATTCACGTGCAATCTTCTTGCATTAGTTTTGCACGAAACTCTTGGATTTAAAAAACACATTATTAAAATTTAAAATCTGATAAACTCCGTGAAAATACTGAAATCGAATAATGTAATATAACGATTCGGAATACCAAATACTATTTATCTCTGAATTCTTTTGATCCAAGCTTTCAAAATTTTTGTCCAGTATCAAAAGAAATCTTCAATGATTTGAAAGGAAAAAAGGATATAATTTTTGCACAAATAATGCAAAAGTAACATTGCAACATGAGATATCTCTCGAATCAATATCAACAGAATTCCGCGATTTTCTAAGCTAACACATCAAACACTCAGTAGTCAAATCCTTTCCAAATGAAAATTGAAATTTACTAGGAACTTAAATATAAGTATAATTATATTACTCGTTATTGTAGCGTAAAGCAATCTGTCAATAAGAAGTTCTTCGTTAGAATTCTTTTTTATTCACACAATTCATACATTCATTGCAAAAAAAGCTTTTCGTTTATTTTCATAAGAAGCGAAGACAAATTTTAAAAATAAAAAACAACATAGAAGCGCGAAAAAGTCCGAAGTTATCAGGATTCAAAAAATAAAGTCAAATTTGAAATTAAAACCAAAAAAGCGATCAAATAAATGACTAATGCAGAATATATTCAAACATATGCATGTATATTACATATATATTTTTGAAAAAAATGTCACAAAATTGAAAAAAAAAAAGAGTACCATAATATTCGAAAAAAAAAAAAAAGAAAGAACGAGTTTGAGAAATAGAAATGCGTTTGAAAAACGAATTACATGTGAACTTTATAATCTGACCAGAGAAATACAAAAACGAAGCTAAAAATACTTCTCTAACCCGGGAAATCTTGAAAACCTTTCTTGATATTGAATTCTTCTAGGCATATAAATCAATTCTGCATATTTCGGGAAAAATAATAACACGATTTAGTATGCTATATATCGTAATTAGAAGAAAATAATAAATGATGGAACATATGCAATGCAACTGAAAAAAGGCAACGGATGCAAATAATTGATCGAATTTTGCATAATAAATGAATACTAAAAATTATTACATGGGATGAAGGGCCATCTAGCGTTTTAATAACTTTATTGTGTCTTCAAACTTTCTGAAAATCAAATAAAAATTAAAGACTAAAAATTAGAATTTAATTTCAGTCTAAGAAACCAGGAATACATTTACAATGTAAAGAAATTCCTTGGAAAATAATTGGAAATCCAAATGGATATTTAAACTGAAACATTATTTACAGCACTACCACTACTACTAATGCAGGAGATAGCAGTCCAGGAGCAGGAAAAAGGGAATAATATGCATATAAAATTGAAGGGCAAATAGCATGACAAAGTCCCCCGAAAAATTGCAATTAGACAGAATATATTTTATAGTAATTCTAAGCTTTAAAATCAAGGAACGAAATCTTCATACGAATAAATGACTAAAATTCGTTATTCATTATTCATCAAGAAATGCCCATGCCCTATCATGATTGCGCAAGCGTAAAAGTCCAATATAGTTCGCGGAGAAGGCAAAGGATGCCATTCACACTCATCGTCAGTCTGTTTAATCAATCGATGGTTACGCTTCCCATAATCCAAAGTTTGCCTCAGTCAGCCTTGCAAAGCCAATGTTTGAAACTTCCAAGAAAATGTTCTAATAGGCTTTCTTACTTCTTAAGCTTTGCGCCATTTTTGCATTGCAACGAGTGATATGAAGGATTTCAATAGAAAATGAAACGAGAAAACTTCAAATTTCAGTTGAATTTCCGTTAAAAAATTTAAAATTTTCTGTCGATAAAGCATTTGGCAAGATGATATAACATCATATTTTTAAGGATAGAGAAGCAAACTTACAGACGATGGAATGATGAAAAATTATACAAAACCTAAAACGCAAGAAATGATAAGGAAAAGTGTTTACACAGAAGTGATATACAGGACTAAGTTACAAAAGAAAAAAAATTGAAATTTATGAAAACTTGACTAAAAAAAGACAGATGAACATTGTGATACTCGTCTGAGGTCCGATATTTCAAAAGAAATGATCGTCGAATCAATATCGCTAGTCCATGTTTTGCTAGTATACTAACTGAATTTTAGGACAAAAAAAATTTCGATAGATTTTGTTATTCCATTTGCGTCTAAAAAATCAGAAGGAAAAAAGGTGAGTTTCGGTGATGAAGAATTGCTGTCTCATACCTTGAAACGCAGATTTTGCCTTAAGATTTTATGATAAATAATGAATTATTTTTATCTACCACAAACTTAATAAATGTCTAACTTATTAAGCGTTTTCAGGAAAAGTAGCATTGTCTCATCATGTAAGTTTCTTCATCATTAAAAGTATCACTCACTACATAATTTTTAATGGCTATGAAAATTTAAACTGATTTCAAGATTGAGCTATTCTCCTTTTTGCATTAAAAAGGAAGCCGAGATCTACTTCTTAAAATTTAAAGTAACTGGATTTCCTGCATTTAATTATTTTATTTTAATCTATAGAAACATGCTCACTAGCTTTTCTGATAATCGAGCGTCATAAATGATTGAAACTTCATGGCGGCATATATCGACGGTCAAATTAAAGAATACCAAAATTTACATTAAGAAAAAAAAACTAATGATGGGGTAAATATCAAAATTCCAGGTTCTGGGCGACCAATTTATCCACGTCTGCGAATACGGCAACACCAAGCTGCATTGCCGATAAATCATTACGAAGTTTACGCGCAGTACGAAAATGCATTGAGAGTAGCGATTCCTTCGGAAAACCCATATGTTCTTAAAAAAAAGCAATCGAAATTTTTTTCTACCTTGTTTTATTTTCAGAAATATTCTCGAATTCTATTAATCACTCTGGAAACGCAAATTAATTAATTATTAGCAAGTTAAATAAATGATGCTGAACTGTTTTTTACACATTATTATAACTGGAAATATTTACAATAAAAATCAAAAGTTCAAAATAAAATTTATACTACATGAAAACTGAACGAAATAAGGATAGCTCTGATCTGCGACCTATTTGGAAGGAAATACATAACGCACTGAGCTACACTATTAAAATATATTATTGATTTCTCCGAAAGTCAAGACAAAAAATAATAAAATAACCTCGTAAGGCGCTATTTAATCCGTTAGCTGCTTTCACACGTTGCACTTGTTCAAGCAAATAGCGAAGTGATGTATCCAAGGGTTTTGTATGACATATCAAAGCAAGGATATCCTGGAAAATAAAAGCTAAACATCTAACTAATTACAGTCACCCAGAAACCACAGCTACAGTCATTGGAGAACATTTGTTTCGATTTAAACGTACGCATGTGCAAACACCTTCCATTTTGTTTCAGCTCGCTGCTAATGTGCTGAAATGTGAACGTCCACCGAACATAAGGATTTCGCCTTGTTGATCTATCCTGCTTTCATTTCATAATTACATTCATCCAAAATTACCAATAAACTTGGTAATATATGGTGATATCCTTTTCCTCCCAACTTTTTGAAGATTTTTTATCCACACCAAGAGTTATCAGTAATTAAGAATCAAATTTTACATATTTTGTTCTCAAAAAAAAAAAAAAAAGAAAATGGCATCAACTTCTCACATGCATCCGGCGAACTAGATCTTCTGGCGGATTTACTATCTGTTGACATAAAAAATTGATTTCCCGACCGAGTTTGAGAAGCATATCTATTTCTTCACATTTCATCATATCTTTCGGATCACCACCCGTCCAACCTCGACATAAAGTAAATGTTCGTTCGGCACCACCAATAACATCTTGATGTGTGTCACCACAAGACGGATCTAAATCATTCATAATAGATTCTGCACAGTATAAAATCCTGAATTTGAAGCATTAAATAAATAATAAATAACATCACTTGTTTTGAGACACTAAAAAAGAAAACTTGTTAATCTCGAAAGTAATTTTTTAATTTTATGATAAACCTTGATCTTCATCGATGATTGTGGTTGCTGATGAAACCGGTTGAGATACACCGTTTAATATAACACCATTACTTGTTGTGGCATTTCCATTGGATGCTGGAACAAATTTTTTGCATAGAGTTTGTGGTATTAATTTCTCTTAAGTACCGTAATAGAGATATGTTTTAGAACTTTTCAAGATTGTACCGAATATCAAATGTATTAATTCGAAACGAACTGAAGTCACAACTTGGATTTTGCCATGAACTGTTCAATTCGATACCATTCAAACTACATCCTAATTTTATGTTGTACTTAAACATTTACTGAAAATGTAAGAAAAATCCAAAAAGAAAAAAAAAATCATGATTTGTATCTAACCATGAACTGCTCCATTCGATGATGAGGAATGGTCACTTCCAGCCTTATCATCTATCGATTCATCAACTGACATATTACTGAAATTTATATATGCCAATTATTGGACGTTAAAAAAAAAATAATTCTGAAAATTAGCTATCCCAACAAAATAAGTTGAAACAATCTTACCGAATAACAGTGCTGCTTGTTTGCACACGAGCAAATCGGCTTGAATCTGCTTGCATTCCTTCATTTCCCGTACGTGAACGACGAGTAACACATATGAAAGGTTCTAAAAATGATTTCGTATGGATTTCACATCGAAAGCACATCTTTAATTAATTTCTTTCTATTTAATACATATCATAAACTCTGCACATTGTCATAACTGCCCAATACATTATTTGCATGTATATATCAGCATAAGCATAACGGAAAAGTATAACAATAATTGAAGAGTGAAATATTACTGAAAACAAACCCCATTCATCATTGCGTCTTTTGAACGGATTAATCGTACCCAAATTTTCATTACTGGCAGTAATTGTAAATGGATGTCCTTTTCTACTATACACTTGAGCATACGAATCACCTCCTGAAATTCACTGTAATTTTTTAGACATTTCCATATAGGTTTCCTTCATAATATAAATCTATTTATATTCAGTGTATTTAAAACAAGAGCAGGAAAAAGACTGTACAGTTAACTTTTCATATTACCTTCTTTTAGATCTTATGCTACTGTCACAGGAACACATAAAAAGTTTTCCAATACATCACAACATAATAAGCTATGAAAATTGCGCTTACTTTTTTTTTTTTCTTTTCATACTATATCATTCTACTTCGAATGCAATGAACATGTAAAAGATAATTTCCCTTTCCTCCATCTCCTCTTCTCTCTCTCTCATCAAAATCTTAAAAATATCGAAGATTCAATCTAATTATAAAATACATCTATATGAACCTGAGATTGTTGAAAGACTACTTTGTGTTGAACGAGTTTCTTCCTTTGGGGACACACTACTAGATGAATCACGAGAAGACACAGAAGAAATTGTGATCTGAAATTAAAATTCAGTCTTATGTATTCCAGAATAATAGTAGTATAGCTTCTGCAAAAAACTTTATTTTAGCGGTTTTTGAAATTCCATCTTTAGAAGAAATATTCTGTCAATTTGGTACTTGCGCCACTGATAATGAAATGATTGCAGGTTTGCTTCCAGCTTTATGAAAGTGATCCACAACATTAATTATCTAAACTTTCCATCTAGTCTAATCTTTATCTACGTGTCAACTGTTATTTAAATTGTTCACAAATAATATGAGTGAATATACTTTATTGATAACGGTGTAATCGAAAAGAAAAAATATATGCTCTTACATTATTTGCTTTGGCATAAATCTCCACGAAATACTGACAATTCAATAATAACGCTAATTCTTTATTTTGTTCCAATAAATCCGGACATAAAGCTCGTGCACGATCGATTGCTTTGCCCACTTCACCATCCAAAATCATTTGTTTCAGTTCTGCAAATGGCGTCACAAAAAAAAAATTTAACGAAATTAACTAAAATATTTAAAGTAACAGAAGGCGAGAGAACAGCATTCCAAAAACCATTTAATGTTTAGTTTGCAAATATAAATCTTATGAAATTTTCCAATTCTTCATTATAGAATATCTTGCAAGCAGCAAAAAGAAAAAGTAAATATTTATATGACACATTTGAACTATTCATTTGTTTCAATTGTTCATTACTCCACCATGACTAACAGAAGTTCGCCACTATAAATGCCACTGATAATATATTATATATCATCACATCTTGAAATAGCATATCTTTGCGTCAAGCGAGCTGCGAAGCTCACTGATAAAGATAGATAAAGAATTCCTCAAAACATTCATAACGAATTTTGAGTCCCGAATGATGCAATTTACTCATAAAGAATCACAATTACATTAACAAATCCCATAGATTTATTCCAAATTTGGGAGAACTCGAGCTGAATTCCGAGCCAGAAACATCTAAAAATACAAAATATCTCGAAAATTAAAATTAGAATATCACAAGCAACCTACCGCGACGTCTTTCTAACATATCACTTGATTCCTCTTCTCCTCTCTCCATTTGTACATCATCAGGTTCATCCAAATTTTGATCGGCATGCTTTTTAAAAGCAGCTAATGCTCTTCCGTATCCTTCATGTAATAACCATGATGATATCGCTCTGAAAATAGGATTAATGTAAATCATGAAGGAAAGGAAATAAATCATTATAATTCCTTCCCCTCTACTTCTCTTTTTTATCTCATCAATGAAACTAGCAGAGAGTATATTAAGCATTGACTACTTACCGATCCATCCAGCCCGTTTTTGCTTGTGGCAGCACAACTTTGCATATTTGTTCATATGTATAATTCCGTGCATCCTGCAAGACTTGATAAATCAGCTCTACACCCTCTTTAAAAAGAATTTCACTGATAGACAATTATTGGTCGAATTAAGTAATTTTAAAACAGGAACTTTCCACTGTTTTCATGAATAATAAAATAGTAAATGAAAAAAATATTATCAGATTCGGCACTTAAATCATATCATTCTTCCTCAGAAATCAATTAATAAAGCTGGTACCAAAAAAATCTCAGGATCATTTTATAAAATCTACTTTGACATTCAAGAATATTGCACTTCTTGATGATAATGCAAATGCATAATCAATAATGGACAATCATCTTTGCAAAGAATACTTATTACAATAATTAATTAATTGATCTCATCAATTTATTGTCATTCAATTTCTTGTTGATTGTAACAAAATCTGAAAATTGAATATCTCCAAATTCATTTGAAGAGTAAATATTGTAAAGTGAATTAGATTGATTGTTTTTTGAATAATTTAATCAGCGAGTAAATCAGTGCGGTTAAACGGCTGTCACTATAAGTCTCCTTCACAAGGGCTAATGCTCGATTATATCTCGCACGCATTGCATCATTAACGAAGAACACTCTACACTGCACTTCTCCACAATTTTTACTTCCTGTTATTTTGGCTGATCGTCTTATTATTGTCGAAACAAGAGGAAACAATAAGATGCAGAGAAATAGCACTGCATGGAATACAATGATGACCTTGAATTCTTGCTCGATGTCGTACTTGAAAGGATATTGTCCGAAGTTCGATTCTGCAATCGCACCATGTTTTTGAAGGCCAATCATTGGATACAAATCAACAACGTTTTCAACTTCCATTATAGCAATACCTGCAATAAAAAAATAAAGAACAAATAGTTTAGAAGACTATAAAAATAATTAGAATATAGCAGTTATTTATGAAAATAAACGAATCAATATTTTATTTCATAGAGCAATCTATTTTTCATTCACATCCTTCTCTTCTTTGACTAGTTTGTGCAATCGATAATTGCTTCAACACTTCGACTTCAACACTATAACACTTCGACACTTCAAAATATAATGAAATGTTAGGAAAATAATATCGAAAAACAAAGCTGTTTCATAATGACGTCATTGTATAATGTGGTTCAGGCTTATTCATTCTTTTATATGTATCATTACTACGTAGACATTTTATAATAAGTCAGTAGATCGAATTTCGTTTCAATTTTTGCAAAAGAAATCTAGCAGTTACCAAATTAAACAGGAACTAACCCAAGTGTCGGCCATTTTTGGTGAAAAATATTGATTTTCTAACAAAATCTACTCCACAACCAATCACATCGTTCATTTTAAATGTGGGTCCATATGCATGTCCAGTGCCTGATGAGCAAAAGAAATTGCCATCGTCACCGTGATAACCGTATGATGCTCTGTCCCAGCCTAAATTTCATAATTATATCTTCTTTTTTTTTTTCTTTTACCGCCATCATATAACACAGAAACATTGATTAGCACAGAAACTTCAGAGATGTTACAAAAATGCTGTCATTTGGACTAACAAAGATTATAAGGCTGAAACTTAAACATTGTGTAAGAACAGTTCATAGCATTCTCTATACATAGCGTAAATGATCAGCAGATGCGAAAAATTAAGTGATTTTTGGGAAAGTTTTAAGAGAAAATATTTAAGCCTTTTCGACTTATGGCATAAGGCTATATGCAGTGCAAACCTGGCAATCTATTCAAATCGACATTTCGTTCACATAACCCAACGCCCATACAACATTCAGCTCCACTACATACTATTGTTACTTCGAAATAATATACGCCACATGTTATTGGGATCGGATGATCAGCGCGTACCGCTGCAGCATCTTTTGCATTCAGCTCCTGATTGGGATCTCCACTATCTGCACCAGAAAACCAATAAAAAAAGTATAGAAACTTTAAAAGTTGAAATTTATATGTTAAAGCTAAAAAATTCACTTGTTCCGGAATTTATTAATAATACCCACCAGCATAAGCAACATTACGATAATCATTTGTGACAACCAACGACGCTGCTTTATCTTGATGGCTCCAGTGCGTTGGCAATGGTGTTTTCTACAACACTTACTGGAATTAAGAAAACCTTCGAAAATAATTCGATCGTTCATTTCTCTTTAAAATGTAGAAGAATTTGAGACTTGTAAAATGCATCAACATTAGCTTTTCGCCCAACTGTATTTCGGGAAATTCTACGCCGAAACTGACTATTTTTCAGGTATCATTTTTATTTGTAAACGGTTTTGTCTACAAATAATTTGCTCGGCTTTTCGTTACTGATTTTAAATATTCGAAAATATCTTTCAAACTACTTTTAAGTTCCGTCTTAGAAATTTATAGCTGCAATGAGCTTATTGCAAATTTCAGATAATTATTTTTTTTTTGCACGTTAAGCAGGCACATGACACAAGCTTGGATAATACACATGCAAAAACATCCATTCTGAAGCGTCAGAGGAAATTTTTACAAAACTGTAACACTCATGACATAGATAAATTTTCAAACATAATGGAAATTTCATGTGGATTTATGAAAATCTGACATAAAGCACTGCTAAATACCTTTTGATCCACAAACGGATAAAGCTGTAGCAAACGTTCATTAACTTCTTTAGGTCGTTCTCCTGAACATATCACTTTATATCGTGGTCTCCTACGCCTCAATGCCGCATCAGGACTCAAGCTTTTTACTTCAACAACATCGTCCAATACTGTTTCATCAAAATCCTGCAAAATTCAATCTTCTATTTTCAAAAAACTTAAAACTTTACTTCATCCCCAATATACTGAGCCAGAATAACAAGAATTCAAGAACCATTTTGGAAGTGAAATGAGTTCATCTTGATGTAAAAAGTCCTGAAATATATATTTATCGTTCTTCTATTTCAAAATTTAAACTACTAATCCAATAGTGTTTAAACTCTATTACCTCTTCTCCAGACATTTGTCCCGTTTACTTTCCACAGTTATTTGAAATACGTGGCAATAGTCTAAGATTCGAAGAAAGACTACTCCGTGTGAAACAACGGATTGAATACTGGGCAAAGATCATTGTACATATAATAACACAGATATTGAGCGCAATAATTTATAAAGATCAAATCCTTCCTAGTTTTATAGCTCAATTAAATTTAAATACTCGGTTTTTTGAACTTTTAAGAAAAAATCTAATATATAACTTTCTATAAAACTGCTCGCGGAAAATAGATTTTTAGAACAAGTTGCAATTCATCGGAAAGATGAATCCTTAAATGAATTTCTGAACAGAGAAATCTATGATCTATGTGAATGTACAATTTTTTGCAATAGTTTCCAAAAAAAAATTTAGGTATCAAATTCATCGATGAATGAACTGCTAAGATGGATGAAATGAAGTAAAAATGTTTGTAATAAAAAAATTACATTTTGTAATGCTTCAACTTCCATAGTCATTTTCCTCTTTACTTCCCGCACCTCGAAGTAACAACAACCGGCCACGCCACCTCACAACCGGCCGATCGACACTTCTCTATCCCGGATATCTCCAATTATGGCTTTTATCTGAAAAGAGAAAAATTCACTAAGTTGATTAAATTTTTTCTCGAAATCAAAAACAAGATCTAGATGTTTCAAGAAAATATTTACTCGAATTTCGAAATTCTAAATTTCAGTAAATAGGTCTCGGATTTTAAATTTACTCGAGTATTCAAATCACCTTTTCGGAGGTGATTTGTTTAAATCGCGAATTCGCTGGATTCAGTTGCTATTTCTTCTTTGAAAATTAACAAATTTACTATTTATTAACATAAAACTTCCGAAATATTTTGATAGGAAATCCAAAATTGCCTCATTCTTTTCTTCACAAAGACAGAAATCTGTTAGAATTATGATAGTAGAGAGAGAAATTTGCCTGAGAAAACAGCAAGTACATGCGGAAAAATCACTTCCCCGTAGCACTTGATATAAACGAACTTTCCGGATGACTAACGGTCGCTCTCTGATTCCTTGAATGATTACAGGATCATATGAATCAATAAATTTCTACTATTAAGTAGGGCTTTACTTTGAATTTTATGGACTTCTTTTTTTTTTCTAATATATAAAGCCAGATGACAAAACTCTAATAAATTCATCATAAAATGGCGGAGGAGATTATCTTAAACAAGAAATTCCAGAGAGAATAGATTCAAAAGTCCGCGATGTCGCGGTATAATTCATTGGGATTTGCGATAGGCGACATATCTGATTGTTTGTCCTTCACCGAACATATAAAAATTATCTTAAAAAAATAGCACAGAACGATGGACTCGTCCACATTATTGATCACCGTTCTAAATATTTTGCTTTGTGCAAAGCAGCTGATTTAACTAACACAGTAGGAAAGTGAGCGTGCTAAGACCCAAAGTAATAAATTTAAGATTTTCTGAAAAAAATTAAATTGTTATCACTATTTTATCACTACATTGTTTTTATTATATGTTATTGCATTCATAAATTCTGTTTGCAATGCATTTATTCATTTCTTGCATGCATATATATTATCAATTATTATTGCATTCAATCATAATAATAAGGAAAAAGATAATATGCATTAATAATGCACGCATACATCTATATTATCAACTATTATTGCATTCATGCGTGATAAAAATGATAACATGCATTGATAATACATACGTGCATATATTAACAATTATTATCTACTATACTTCTGGACATGCATGCATGCATGCTTCATTATTTACTATTGCACTACTCATCATATTACTATGCATGCACATACACTACCAACTATTATTGCATTCTTAAAAACAAATATAATCACTGAATGATTATTTTCATTCCTATTTATTATATATATTGCATGCATACATGCACGCATATGTTATTACTCGTTATTGTGCTATTCACCACATTATATTAGAACTAATTATAATAACTGATAATTGCATCACTTTAGACTATCATCAATTCCTCAACTTTCAGTTTTTTTTTTCAGTTAAATTTATTCTAAATAATTAAAAAAGAAATCAAATATTTTATTGTATTCGCAAATTTCATAATCGATTTATTATAAAATTTGCAAAAAATGATGAAATATTTGATTTGCTTTAATGATTTAAAATAAATTCGAGTTAATATACAAAACTAGTCATAACTCTCTGTGATCCTTTCTTTCCCTTCCACCTTTCCTGTTTTTGTTTTATTAAGAAATTTTTATCATTAAATATCATCCTTTACTGCTTTTAAAATTTTGAAATGCGTCATTTTTGCAGTCGCGAAAATTTTCGATAATATCTTTGAATTCTAATTCTCTCAAATGAAAAGAATGTTCATATTTTAGCAATTTCCTTCACTAGTTTATCTATTTTCTCCGTTTTCGAACAGAAAATGCATTTCAACATTTTATTAAAATAATTTTCACTGAGAAATTTCCAAACTTTGAATTTACATTTCAATCATGTTATTTTATATTTGATTGATTATTTCTCATATACACGTTAGGTATATATATATATTCGACTTTTAAATTACTATAATATGGTAAGTCAAAAAAAAAAAAGAATAGAAATGTGTGATAAATTAAAATGATAACAACTTTTTCGAATTTTCACTTCAATTCCAATATTTTCAATTTCAATTTAATTATTTAGCTTTTCAAATTTTCACTTCAATTCTCATATCTTTAACTTCTATTTTTATCAAATTTGCCTTTTCTATTTTGAAATTTCGTTTACTTCAAACAATTTTTATAAAATGCATAACTTTTTTATAAAATGCATAACTTTTTTATAAAATGCATAACTGCTCCAACATTTCATTGTAATTTTTAATGTGAAATTCAAATCATGAAATTTTTGCTATCCATTATCAAAGAATACCTTTCAACAAAAGTAAGCAATAGTATTCGTCGTTTTCATTGTATTAATGCTAATTTATTTATTTTTTCTTCCTTTTACTTTTTTTTTAATTTTTCAAATGACCCGCCAAATTATGGATTTTCTCAAATCTAAAAAAATTGAACTCTATGAAATATTTCTTTTCAAATTTTTGAAAAAAAAAAACTTTTCTTGCAAAGTCTTAAAAAATTGAAGTATATGGAATAGTATTATTTATATTGTAAATTATCATTTATGAAACATGAAAAGAATACATTTTGAAAGCATCTCAACAAAAGAGTATTTCACGTCATAACAAATCGAAGATTAATGAATTGAAATAAACAAGCGATCATATTTCGTCCCAATAGTTACCGATTATTTCTGAAAAGCATTGTTTGGAAATAATAATTAAACATATTTATTTATTTTTCTATATCAAAAATAACAATTTGCAAATATTTATTATTAAATTTTAAATTAATTATCATTTATGTCACAACAATTATCAAAACTCGAAATTATTCTTTGTGAATTGATTGATGAGTTAACTAAGTCAATTTGAACTTTGCAAAAAAAATCCTCGAAAATCTCTTACGATTTTTCAAATCTTCAAAAAAGTTAATTTATGGCAAAGCAAAATAATTAATTATTGAATTTAGCAAATTCAAATTAATAATATTTCAGAAATAAATTTTGCAAATTTATTGTCAATTTGAAAATATAATGCTAGGAAATACTAGGAATACTACAATATTATGCTAATTTTTATCATTGTTGCATAAAAATTTAATTATATTGAATCAAATTATACAGTGAGATTGAAAATAATGAGATTTAGAAAAAAAAAAATGAAATTATAAAATGATAACTCTCCGGATATTATAATATTTTCATCGAATTTAATTTTGGTTGAAATAATTCATACTTGAAAATTTCTAAATATTGTGATATGCATGCATAGTTTTCGCATTTCAATAATTGAAATTTTATTTAATATCAAAGAGATTAATTTCAATTTAATTTTTAAAATTTGAATCAAACAAAAGGAAAAATTATCCGTAAAAAATATTATTATCATCAATGGATTTTGAGGAATGTATAAGTGAGGCATTATTCTTGCTTGTGCTTGTTTCACCGTTTGGTGATTTATCATTTCGTTGATCAATCGATAATGGAATGATATCAGCGGTTACATTATGATGCGTTAGACGTGATGCTGCAGGTGACGGTAATAAGCTTAAAATTTAAAAAACAGGTTATTTATCATATCATTGATTATAAAATGATAATATTGCAAAAATTGTTTAATCTGAATAACTAATTCAGAATGTTCAAAAAATTTTTAATTAAAAAAAAAAAAAAAAAAGAACAGAAAATATGAAATTCATTTGGTTAAAAAATGTAAATTATTTGAAAATTTTCGAATACTTACTGTGGATCGGCTTTTGTAATTGGTCTCGGATTCCGGAATGGCTTTCGCTGATGTTTCATTCCGAATTTCGCACGACGACGACGTTTATCCTTTTTTTTCTCAAACTTTTTCTTAAACACATAAGCAACAAAACCGAAAATGAACAAAAATATGCAACCGGAAAATGTTGCCACAAAAAATACCATTCGTATGTCAGCTGCATTCTCCAATTTACTACCTGAAAAAAAGAAAAGTTTCCTGAAAAAAGGAATGGAAAAAAAAAATGAAATATTTCGTTTAACTTTTTTGATCCATATTGCAAGAGAAATGATGAAAAATTAATCGAGAAAATTTTCAAAAAAATTTATGATATTATAAGGATCTGCTTTAAATTTATATAATTGGTTTTTTTTTGGAATTTTTTTTAGAATTAAAATGTTTAAACAATAAAAATAAAATATTGCTTAAAGTTGTGCAATTTCTCATAACTATAAAATTTATTACAAACTTTTATAATTGTAATGTCAATTACAAACTTTTTCTATAATTGAAAAATTTGGTAAATAATTGTTTTTGCAGTTGTTAATTAATTCCTTAAATTGCAAATTAATTGCAAATATTTTTAAATATAAGACCAAATATTGGTTGCAGTATATAATTTTTTGTAATTGTAAAATTTATCATACAATTTTTTTTTTCTTTTTCGTACTTTCAAACAAATTAATTACAAACATTTTTAAGTATAAAATTAAAATATGATTTGAAGTGTTTAATTTTTGCAAATTGTAAAATCAATTCCAAACTATTATATTACAAAACTTTTTTGCAATTGTAAAATTTAATGTATTGTCTCTTTTTTTTTCTGTAATTGTAAAATTAAGTTATTAAATTACAAATTATTCACGAATATTTTTAAGTTTAAGTCTAAAATATTGCTTGAAAATGTGTAATTTATTGTAATTTTAAACATAATAAAGATTTATTGTTCAATGATTATAGCTCAAAGTAATGCTTAGTCAAACCAAACTTTCATTTATCTATTTGACACTTGACAATAGGACTCAAATATTAAACTTGTTTACTCTTTTCCATTCTTCTTCTTTTTATCGCAAACTTTACAAATAAACATCAACAATAATATCATTTCCATTATCAACTTTCAATAGCAATTTTAAAATGAGCAAAAATATTGATGAGTTTTTCGTAAATAATCTCTTTAGACAAATTTAGCAATTTAATGAATTTATTTAAGCTATCATGAATAAATGAATCATCCAACGGTAAGATTAATTGCAAATTAATTAATTTAAAAAATTTTCAAATTCAAAATTAAATATTAAAATTTCTGAAATCTTTTGTCTTTATTATTTTAATATAGATATCAAATGTAAATATGTTTTACTATAATATAGATATCAAAACGTATAATTTACTTTTTATTTTAACATAATCATCAAATGTAACTACGATTAATCTTTGCAAAAATATAAACTAGTTTGGGAAGTTTTCAAATTTAAATTTAAATATCAAAATTTTTAAAATCTTTGCCGTTTTTTTTTTTTTTTTATTTTGATATAGATATCAAATACAAACAAATTGTTCTTTATTATTAAAAATTATTCATTTATCATTTTAATTGTTCTACAACCATAAATTTACAGATAATATATTTGTATTTCAGCTCGACACTAATTCATCATAGATGCTAAATATGCTAGATAAACTTATCAATTATATATGATAAAGTTATCAATAATATTGATAAAATAATTAGAAATAAATAAAAAAAAAAATTAATATAGTGATTTTCAAAACAATATTAACCTACTACTAAAATGGATGAATACTTTTAATTAGTGATATAGTATTATAAATTTGTGATGCAGTATTGTAAAATTTAAAAAAAAAAATATTGCAAAATTAAAGATTAAATTTAATTCGTTAAAGATTTAATTTTTCTAAATTAAAATTTTCTAAAAGATACTGTAACTTACAGTTTGCTTCATCGGTATCATCATGTAAACCACAATTTTCATCACCGTTACATTTCAAACGAGCATCAATACATAATTTTGTATATGTACAAAGATGCATCGATGGATCTGAACATTCGCTATCTTCTGAAAAATTTCGAAAAAAAAAAAGAGAAAATTAATAGAATGAATGTAAATGTTAGATAAAAAAATTACGCAAGTAATATTTAAATTAAGATATTAATTAAATTTTTTGGATTAAACTGAAATTTTCCAAGAAAGAAAATTATTTTTCAAGTTAAATTACATTGATATAAATGAAAAATTATTTAAATATATTTATTGGGGGAAATTTTTGCTTTGAAAAAAAAGAACATATTAATATCAATAAATGAAATTATTGAATAATTTATAAATTATTCCTTTTTTTCTTTCAAAAATATTCTGTCTTCCAATTATTTTGATTTTCATATAATAATGTTGTGATAATCTCTAAAGAAGGTCAAAAATTGTATTATCATTGAACTGATGACGATTAATCTGATGAATAAACTAGAAATTAAACAAGAAAATTGGGACTGAAAAATTTTTTGATTACTTACATATTTTTGAATACTTTAACTTTTTTTTTTCTTTAAATATAAAAATGGTATATGTCTTTTGCAGCGATAGATTACAGAATTATTTTTTATATTTTAAATATAAAAAATTTTTTATATTTTAAATGGCTTATGTCTTTTGTAGCAACAGATTATAGAAAAGAATAAAAATATTTGATTTTTTAGAATCTGATTAAAATAACTATTTACCTGTTATTTTTTTCACCTCTGTCCAGGTGAAATTAAAACCTTTTAAACCATTTACTTTATCAGGTGATGTGAAAAATCTAAAAAATAACTTAATTGATGAAAAAAAGACAGAAAATTATTTTGAAAATTATCCAGTGAATAGAATGTGACATACTTCGTGCTTTTACTTTTTAGCTTAAATTATTTGCTTATACTTTAATTTTCCAGAGTAATTAATATTTTACATAGGAAGGATGGAAATGATCAAAAAAATATTTCTTTATTGTTATAAAAATTCGTGAGAAATTCGACATTTTATAAAAATTAAATTAAATGAAATGAATGTTTTTCGATAAATATTTTTTTTTAAAAAAAAAAAAATTGTTTCGATAAATATTCGCCAAAACGGAATAATGAATGAAAAAAATACCTGATCCGGACAGTGTTATTTTTGGAAATGATAGGTTGTATGATACTTTCATCAGTACCGCAAATCTCTTGTACCGCAGGACCAGCTCCAACACCGCGTTCCGCATCTACACGAATTACCGCATTTTGGCAATTTACCGATTCCGCCGTCATTGAACCTTCTATTTCCATTTTCACAAGATGAAGCAATATCTTCAAGTTGAGGTTAAATTTCTCTATTTTATTAACAATTTAAATTATCAAATTCTTGCTTCTAATCTAAAAATTTTGTTCTCTTATTTAGTTTCAAACTTATATATTTATTTTCTAATTCAAATCTTGAATTTACTTTTAAATTTAAAATTCCAAGCAAAGAAGATTCAGATTCAAATCATGAATCAAAAATTTTGTTCTACTTTTAATATTGTTCAACATTTTTGAATCTATTTTTAAATTAGAAGTACCTAAGTAAAAAATTTAAAAGATCTCATTGATACCTGATGATTTGGTCGTACAGTAATTTCCCAATCACAGATTAAATCTTTATTATATTTGATCGGATAACCTGGTGATACAAACCAACCACTGGTCAAATCATCGGTTCGAGTTATCCGTTGACCACAATGTCGAGCAGCTGCTAGAAATTTATGGAATTTTATCATATCTTCATGATCAGATATTTATCAAAAGTTCAAATAGAAATAGCAGATTTGTCACTAAACTGTAAGATTTTTAATTTTCTTTACGTTTATTACTTAAAAAATTAGGAGATTTTTTGGAAATTCGAATAAAATTATCAGAATATTTTGCCGCCTATTCGCAAGGTTTTTGAAAAAAATTTAATGAATGAGTAGAGTATTTTATCATTCAATTGCAAAATTTTTGATAAAACTTAATGAGTCAGTCGGATCATTCCACCGCTTAATTGCAAGATTTTTGGCAAAACTTAATATAAGCGAGATTGTCCATGAAATATTTATACAAACCTTTTGTTGGAATTTCCTCAGCGAATGCTTTACGAATTTGATAAATTGCTTTGAATCCATTTCCAGTACCTTCATGATTGGACAGGAAGAAAACTCGAAGTTCATGTGAACCAAATGCAGTTACCGTTGGTCCAGGAAATGTGTTCGCGCAATAGCGAGCTACAAAATTTCAATTTAATTTTTATTTTAATTAAAAATTAAATTTAAAATGCTTCGATGATAAATTATAACTACTTGAAAATATCAAAAATAAACTTTTCTTCGACGAACAAATTAGTTTAAATTAAATATTTTATACCTTGAAGTTGTAAAGTTTCCACTCCATTTTTAACAAAAACATCCGATATTTCTAGAAAATCAGCACAACTAAAATAAAAAATTATCAATTCTATTCATTTCCATAAATATTTTGTTAAAAAAAAATGTATTTATCATAATTTAATTTATGATTTCTTGATCTATCGGAAATATATATTATCAGCGAAACTAAATGGAAAGTTTCATGTTTTATCGAATTCTTACTAGAATATCAATCATCCTTTTGCAATTATATTTGATGTAAATTTTTTGTAGTTATGTTCGACAGGAATTCGTTTTATTTTTTTTTTATTTTTTCTCTTTTTTATAAAGAAACGATTACAATTGATAACTGATATGATAATCTTTATGCATGGGAAATAATAAATGTAACGCATCATTTACCTTCAAAAACGTTATTTTTTTGTTAATTTTGGAATAATATTGAAAATGATTTACCTATGAATTCGGATATCTCTTGAAAGATTTCAAAATGAAATCCAGAAAATTGAACCAAAAAAAAAAAAAAAAAAAAAAAAAAAAAAAAACCCAAAAAAATAAACAAAAAAAAAAAAAAAAAAAAAAAAAAAAAGGAATAAGCATCACCTTGTTTCAACTGATGAATGTTCATCAACATAAAGAGCAAATTGTTCGAAATAAACTTGAATTTGTTCATCCGGTTTTGCCTTGATAATATATGTACAATTAGTGTCCAAAGGATACTGTAAAATAGATTTTGTTCTTTAATTTTTGGAATGATTTTAACTGTGAACTTCTGACATCTCGAAAATTTGGACCAAAAAAGAAAAATCAAATTTTAAATTAGTACAATATTTCAAGAGTAGAAAAAAAAATTACAGTAAACTTACATTTACCGGATATCGTGGACTATTAAACCATCCTCGAGGTTTCGTGAATTGAAACACACATTGATTTGAATCACCAATTGGCTTTCCCGGAATACCAAAATCTGCAAAATTTATAAATCAAAGCAATCAACAATTATTTTAATAAATTTTTGAAAATATTTTTCAAAGTTATAAATTTTTTAAAACTATAGAAAGTACTTTTAAAAGTTATAGTTTTTTTTATACCAAAGTTATAAATTTCGAAGTTACGAAATTTAAATTGAAATTTAATAATTTGAATAATTTTCAGCAGCAACAATCTTTCGTTGCATTTGAAACGAGAATATTGAAATTAATGAAATATTTAAATTGAAATAAAATTTTACTAAATATTATTTAATACCTGTTTTAAATTGAATCTTGGCTTTAAATCCCAATGGTTCTTGTCCATCACCTTTAGAAATTTTCTCATTAGAATTAAATACTAGTACCATTCTTGGCCCATCACTAATATAAGGTCCCAAAACAGGTGAACCTACAATTATTGTATATTTATAAAAATTTTTCAAAAAAAAAAAAAATTTCACTTCATTTATCACTCAATTTCATTTATTTTGTTTAAGTACTTTTTTGAATTACATAAAATTTTTGAAAATTTTTATTCCACGTGAAAATATTTCGTAGAAAGAATAAATTTCAAATATTCATTTTATCAAATTAAATTACAATTTACATATATACGTATGCCATTTTTTATTTTTCATATATCTAATAAAAAAACATTGAATATAAATAATTTTAAAGTGGTAATGAATAACTTGATTGAGCTAAATGCATAAGTGGGAAAATTATTTAAATTTCGGTAAAAACAAGCATGAGAGTTCACGTATTTTATTGAAGCAGATGTAAAAAATACGTGTATCATTTACAACTTAATGAATTGTTAATTTCTTTCCTACAAAGTTTGTAGTTTTAGTAGTGAGATATCTATTTGCAGCAATATTTATAAAATTAGTAATCAATAACTTGATTAAATTTGCATCTAATTTATGATATAGTAATTATAGCTGTATCTATATTTGAAAGTTTAAAAGATGAAGAAATTAAGAAAATTATTTAAATTTGTTGACTTGAATAACTTTAGATAAACTATATTGTACGATAGTTTCCTAGAAAACTATACTATGTAATAGAAATAGGAATTTAATTGCAAAATCTTAAGTTTAGAATTCAAATTAACTATTCAAAATAGCAAAACTTGCTTGAAATTGCCAATTTGAATAATTGTGGATAAACCATACTGTATGATGGTTGTGTTGATGAAAGAATTACAGTATCATTAAATTGCATAATTTTAAGTTTGAATTCAAAGTTTAAATTTAAGTAATTTCAAATGTTCAAGAAGATTGATTAAAACAAAACCATCTTGGATTCGATCACATATCACAGCATCATAATTACTTTCTTCGCCAGATGATAAAACACTTTTAATACTTGTCGGAACGAAAGCAATGCCAACATAAGATGTAGCACACGGTTCATCATCATCATCATAATTAGCTGAGGAAGGCCTTAATTAATTTAAGTTCGAATTAAAGCAGAATAAAAGATTTTAGAAAAATAATTTTTTTTTTAAAAATTAACCTAGAAAAATTCAAATAATACTCAAATCTAAGTAATATATTTGAAAAAAGTTTGCTCATAATATGATGATATTTCGATAGTTTTGAAACGAAATAATTTCTACTTTTAAATCAATCCGAAAAAATATCGAAATTAAAACTTGAAATAAAACAAAACAATCAATTTGGATAAAGTTTGCACAATTTGATTGTTTTGAATGAACTAAACTGGTAGCAAAGGGAGTAAAAAAAAAACTGGAGTAATGATTTATGCTTTAAAATTGACCCGAAAAAAATCGAAATAAAATTCAAAACAAAACAAACATAACCAATATATTTGAAAGATTTTGTATAACTTTGAGAATATTTCAATAATTTTAAAGCAATAATACTCAAAAATCAAAAAATTTGGCTTTTTTTTTCTTTGCTTTTCTAAATAAAAAAATGAATTACTCATTCATCCTTATTGTCTTTCAGATACCTTAAAATGAATAATTGTTTAAAAAGTCGAAAGACATTTTTTTACTCAACTAACCTGTCAATTGTTTCACTAAGAACAGCAAATTTTTCAAAGGTAAGTATTACTTCTTCGAGATTCTGCTCACCTTGTAAACCATCAATTATGAATGTACATGTGGTATTAGCTGGATACATTAATGGATACTGAAAATCTTGTCAAATAAAAGTATAAAATTTAAAAAAAAAAAAGTTTTTTTGTATTATTTGCTGTCTGCAGTTAATAAAAATATTTTTTCAGTTTTTTAGTTGATTTTTAAATTTCTTCTTTTATTTATTTTTTTTGGAATTTTTGTATAAGAAAGAGAATTGGATTTTTATTATTATTTGCTTTTTTTCTTTTTTTTTTTTTCAAGTATTGACGAAAATAACCATTCTTTTATTGAAAATAAAATTTTTTTTTTTCTTTTACTTTACAATAAATGGAAGTAGAAAGAATTGTTGGATGTAATACTTTAAACTAATCTTTGCACTTTTTGCTTTTATTTATGTTTTTACTAACTTTTTCATTCTCTTCCTTCATTTAGATATCTATTTAAGTTTTACTATTTAAAATTAGCAAATTGAAATATACTTTTGGGGAATGTATGAAATGAGTCGTCTCACGATTACTTCTCACTAATAAATCACATTCTGAACCACGTAAATGTGTTATTCCTAATTGATTATTCATCATTTTTAAAACATCCACATAACGATTTGAGAATTCGTAATCCAATGAATATCTATAACAACAACAACAACAATGATAAATGACAACAATAGGAATGACAAAAATTGATAATTTACTTATTTGAATAGAATGAAAATGAAGTTTAACAATACGAATATCTACAGCATTAACAACAATAATAATGAAAAAAGTCGATAATTAACATATTTGAATAAAGCAAAAATGAAATTTGACAAAATAAGTAAAATAAACTGAAATTTCTACCCGCGTGGATCAGCTTTAGCTGGACTTGTCGTATTAAATTCAATAAATGCACTTGGCCCAAATGAATAAATTACCATACGTTGTTGTAAGCCACACATTTTTCGAATAATTGGATGTTTATTATTTGGACCATCATAAACTGTTAATGAATCATATGGACAACTATAAAATTTTCTCTTAATTACTTTAGTTTTTTTCCATACAAATTTTAGCAATATATCGATCGAATAAATGATAATAGTAGCAATTTTATTAAATTATTGATTGAAACAAAAAATTTGACTTGACTTACTGTTCTCCACCAAAATAAATATCAAAATCACGAAAAAGTAGACGAATACGTTGATTCGTTCTACCACTGAGCAAATAAGTACAACGAAAATTCTAAAAAAAAAGAAAAAATTTTAAATCATATTAAAATAAAAAAAAATAAGAACTATAAGATTTAATTTTAGATTATTCTTTTTTTTCCAGATGTCATTATAACTTGATGAAAATTTGCATGACTTGCATATTAAATCATTAGCAATGTCTGACTTTAACTTATTTAATTTTGATATATAAATTAAGTATTGATGGAAAATACGTACAACTTAATATCGTCACAAAGGACTGATCAAATTTCTAATTTCAGAAATTTAGTATTTATGTTTAAATATTGCGTATTTTCCATGATTTTTTGAATAAAAACTTATAACTGTATGGATTCATTGTTATTTATGTGTCCATAAATCATTATTAATTGTAATTTCAATTTTTATTTGTGCATAAAGAATAATTCGTTCATGTATGAATTAATTTTAATTTATTATAGTTCATCAGATATTTTGACTTTAACTATTGCCAATTTCTGTTCATTTGGAATCAAAAGGTCAAAGGTAGTCGAAAACTAACTTTTGGATATGTTCCTGGATAAGTGGGCGAAAGTATCGATCCGCGTTTTCTAAAAAAAAAAAAATTGAACTTTTTTTTTTCTTTTGATTTTTTACTTTATATTTGCATTTCACTTATTGTATATTTTTTAGAAGATTTGTCCAGAAATATATTTTCCATCGACAGTCGAACTTTTTTAAATTAATCAATTTTTTTCACAAATCAAAGAATATGTTGATCATACGAATGATGAAATCTGTGCATTCACTTAAACTTATTCATTAATAATATTTTAATGAGAACAACTATAGAATTTTTTTGCATTAATTGATTAAATGATCAACATATCCTTTTGAAAACTTGTTATTTTTCATGAGTTTAATTTGTGAGAATATCAATTAATGCAATGTTTCGTGAAAATTTGCGAAACTTAATTACATGAAGAAATTCAACAGGCGAATGGTTTACCTAAGTTTTGAATCGATCACAAAATCACATTTACTTGATGGTACTTTCTCACCCACCTGATAAGGTGCTGAAATAAGATGTAAAATTGAATTTAATGTTTTATCGGATATGAAAAAATATAAAAAGTCTTTTTTATTGAAAAAATTTTGAGAAAACTTTTAAAAATGAAAATTTCATCAAATTATACAAATTTTTATCATTTAATGAACAATTGATGTTGTTTATGGTGATAAGTCAAAACTATTGCAATCATATTTTACGACAAGAAAAAATTCATTGTCTTCTTTTTTTTTTTTTCAGACAGCCAACGATGTATGTCATAATTTTGAAATGTTCGGTTGAATCTTTGGCAAAAAATAAATAAGTGAAAATAATTTATGAAAGCATTTTCTAGGGAATGTTAAACAATAATTTAACTTTATCTGCAAGAAGAGTGGAAGGCAAATAATTTGTATTTGCACAATTTAATTTAAGCAAATCTAACATATTTTGTTTTCCTTGCTTAGTTCTCAAATACTTTTGACCCATCACCCATTCTTGTAGTTTTAATCATTTATCGATCTAATCATTATTTTCTATATTATTGTCGGAAAATCCGGAAACTTTGTAAAATATAAAATATTTTGTAGAAGAACTTGTAATATTTCTCAGTCAAATGAATCATTCATTCATCATATCTTGTTCTTCAGTCTGACACAAAAGCCTTTGTTCTCTCTCATCTTCCGATCTGCTAAAGCTTGTGTGCATTGTCTAAAATGTTGCAAATCATGTTAGTTTGTCAGGAATGTTGTAAAGACTAAAGCTTGTATGCATTTTTAAAAATTGTAGGCATTGTTTACTTATTCTTTGCCCTGATGAGCAAACTTTTCTATAACATATTGTTAATCATCGCCCATTACAAGACCAAAGATTATCGATTTAAGAAGGAGCTCGTGGTAATGAGATCAATAGTAACTCATCAATCAATTCAACTCACTCGTCAATCAATATCCTCCACTTCAATCCAACTCACCTATATTCATTCCATCTCTACTACAACCAAGCGATCAACTGCAATCGTGATATTATCTGGCTTTATTCTATTTTATAACATAGATGAAGAATCAATCCTCCGTTAACCAATAAAATTTTTCTCACCAAAATTCATCTCTGTTATAGTAAAAAAAATTTTTTCCAAAAATTATTAGCATTAGTTCCCGATATTTTTAATTAAAAATTATTCAAAATTTAAAAATATTTAATGTAAATTTAACCATCAGATATGAAAGCATAATGGCCACGAAATTTTAGACCATTCCGTTGATTCGATGCAGCTCTTGAATGAAATACTAATACTATAACACGATTTAAACTGAAAAAAATGAAACAAAATTATTAAATTTCAAGTTAAAAAACATACTTCGATTAATGTTGAAGTTTAATAAAAGTATTTTGAAAAGTTAAAGTTAATAAAATTGCAAATAATTTTGTGGGCAAAACGAAATAAAAAATGAAAATGAATTGTCTGAAAAGTAAAGATAATGGAAAAAATAATTTTTCAGATAGTTTTCTCTTTAAAAAAAAATCATGCTTATTTATTCACCAATTCTACTCATTTAATAATTTTAAACTTCGTATTATACAATCTTAAAATTCAATTTTCGATGAAGCTTCTTTACCCTATATCTTATATAACGTAATTTAATTGAATAATTGAAAAATTAACAAATAATTTCTTTTTTTTCATTTATAAAAAATGACAGAATTACCTTATCCTAACATATGGTGATACACTACCACAATAGCGACCACCAAAAGAAGCAGAAAGTAAATCATCATCAGGCTCTTCTAATTCCGAATATATATCAACATATTCAGTTTCACAACTAAATAAAAATTTTCAAATTTAAAACAATCAACTTTATTTGAAAATTTATGCTTGTTTAATCACAAATTGTCCGAAAATTAAACTTCAAGATACCATTTAATTGTCTCAAAATTTATATTATGCTATCTTGAAATTTAGTTTCTGATGAAGCTTTCTTATTTCACACCTCATAATTTAATTTTATTTAATTAATAAGTGTGAAAATTTTTTTTACCTATTTTAGAATCAACATTAAATTTTATAGCAATTAAATTTCGCTTAAAAAAAAGTTTGCTAAATTTTAATTTTACATCGAAATTTCATCTATCTATTTATACTTTTTTACGTGAAAGGTGAGAAAAAAGGAAGTATAACTTACTTGCCAGTCGTTCCGGCTAAGAGAAATTGATCAAAATTAAGTTTTACTCGTTGTTTTGGAGCCGCAACAAACGTGTATATACACTGCAATTTTAAAATTTAATCGATATTCAAAAAATTAATTTCTAATGTTTGATAAAATTCGAAAAATACTCTTTTGTAAGAAAAAAAAAAAAAAAAACTCGTTTGTAAGTCAATAACCTGAATTTCGATACGTAAAAGAAGCTTAGCACTTGAAATTGTGATTTAAAAAAATTGTTCTTACTTGCAAATTTTTTGGACCTTCCGGTCGTGAAATTTGTTCGGAAATGGTAGCTGGAGGTGGCAACATCGGTAATTGAAATTCACCTTCCGTAGTAGATGAATCGAAGATATGGTCACATTCTAAAGCTTACTCACTATTCTACTGTATTTTACCGTAATTTCATGGTACTGATGATGCTTCATTGTTATATTTTTTGATGATAGGGAATGGATAGATATTTCAATTATAAAATAAAGCATCATTTCAATTCTAATACTTACTGCTTCCTTAAAGCTTTATTCCAATTCTGATGAAAGAATTACTTCAATTCTGATCGTTATTTCCTTAATTAAAGTTTTATTTTGATTCTAATAAAGTTTTCTTTCAATTCTGATTGCTACCTCTTTCCATTTCTTCAATAAAGACGATAAGTATTCCAATTATAAAGTTAAGCATTATTTCAATTCTGATAGTTGCTTCCTTACTTGAAGCAATTACTCCTTCCTCAGAGCTTTAATTTAATTCCGATAAAGCAATATTTCAATTCTGATGGTTGCTTCTTTCCTTCTTTCAATAAATATTTCTATGTGTGCATGTGTTTTAGGCCTTAATTCATTTATGGAAAACTTTTCCATAAGCAAGAAACCAATATAATGCCTTTTTTTTCTTTCATTAATAACATAAAAATTGGCAATGATCCTTATTATTTGAATAATTATTCTTCTAAAACAAATAATTAAATTTCATAGACTTACTCTTCGTATGATAGGACACCTTTGAGCCAGAAAATCATAATAAGCACCAGAAGGCATACAATAATACAGGTAAATAATAGCGCAAAAAGAATATCACAGTCCAAACTTCGACAAAATGAGCAATCTTCTTTCAATTCTTTCTTTTTTTCATAATTTAACAAATTAATTCGAGCTTCTAATACATGTTCCAATGTGCGCATTTGCGCCATTCTTTTTTTTTTTTTTGAATAGCAAATAAGATAGATAGAATTTGTTTTCAAAACTTTCTCATTCTTTCTTTCATTTTATTTTGCAAATAAATTAACTGAAAGATAACGATAATATTAAGATTAAAGAATCAAAACATCAAGTTATTTAAAATAATTGCATAAATGTAAATAATTAATGATACAAATATGATAATTAATGGATGAAAAAAGTTAAAAAAAAAAAAGGAAATAAAATAAAGTAAAATGAAATAAAAAAGAGGAATATGAATTAGAATGGTAAAGAATTATTTCATAAAGAGAATTTTCGAATTTTTCACTTTTTTTTTTTTTTTTTTTGATAATTCTGAGTAAAAGTTTTTGAATTTCACTTTAAAAAAAAAAAAGTTTATCAGTGGAACTCAGTACGGAAAAATTAAACACTTAAAGATTGAAATTTGAGATTCAGATATATGATACAATGAAGGTGAAAAAGATTTTCAATGAAGCGAAATAACTCAACAAATTTTGCACTTTTTTTCATAAGCAATTTGAATTTAGTAAAATTTAATAATTTGCTGCTTGGAAGTAATAAATCAAACATCTTTAAAAGGATAATGATCGGATAAAAGAAAATTAATGAAATTGTTATTTAGAGTTCTGAAATCTCGAAATTTTTTTCAATTTTTCAACAAAAAATTTTACAAATGATATTAAATAGTTGTAAAAAAATTTTTTATTTATCTTGATAAAAACTATCCAGCCGATCGTTTGATGATATAATTCGAAAATTTCGTAAAATTTTTCTGATTTTTTAGTTCTGGTTTTTTTTTTTTTTGTTGGTTTAATTAATTAATGTCAAATATTTTTGGTTAGTGAATCATTTATTGTGAGATATGTGATCGATCATTGATCTAATTGATTGAATCAATTATTGAAGCTAAATATAGAATGCAGTAATAAGGATCATAATTTTAATAAAATCATTATCATAATCATGATTGTGTCAAAATTGTTATTCTAATCGTGATTATATCAAATCACTATTACAATAATGATGTCATTTACGACGATGAAATAATCGCATAATTTTGTGAACAGCTGCTCATTGAGGTTTATTGAATGTGATGGAAGTGTTAGTATTGTGCAGTTTAAATTTATTATTTACATTTGCTGTGATAAAATCGATCAAATTTTATATCTTTAAACTAATTATAATATTCATTTAAGTAGCATTAAATTAATAGATTTTTCGATTTAAAGTTTTTATTTTACACATTACTTCATAAGCCATATGATAGCATGGAGAAAGTAACAAAATTTAAATGTAATTAAATCCGTAAAAATTCATATCCATTCCTATCAATATGTCTTAAAATATTATCTAAATTTAATTTCCATTGCACATACATTGTAGTGAAAAAAATTTAGATTCATTTAAATTCAATCAAATTCAATTTAGATTCATTTGAATTCATTTAAATTTTAATATTATTATCAAAGTTTGATAAAAACAATACCTGACAATAATGTAGATCAGATCATCATTTCATAAATGTCATTAGCCTAATTTACAGTATTTTATACAGTTTTAAGTTTCAAGAAAATAATTTTCAGCAAGTCCTACCACAGTGACAAACTTTTTTTTTTTTCATATTAAGCAGTAATGATCAATAAAGTAGCTATTATTAAAAGAAAAAGTTTAATGAAATTATTTTAAAAAAAATTAGTCGGCTTGGATGATAAAGGTCCAATGATGTTATTATTTCACCAAATCTTAATTAATTAATTAATGCGGACAATATGTGTATTATTTGAAAGAAAATCAAATTAAAATATTATATATTATTTGATTGAAGATATTGACTTACTCAAGTGTTTTAATTAATTTAAATATTAATTAAAGATTTGATCTGCTAATTATCGTAATTATCGGAAAATAAATGATAGAAGGCATTTCATCATTTATTGAACGAAATTCTTGCACTTTCTCCATTTCCAAGTTATTTTTACATTGGAAACTTTCTTTTAAATGATGAATAATTTTATATTTATGATTTGACTAATCGATTATCATTATAGATCCTATCATATTTAAAATACTGATTGATTGAATATTAGAGAAATAAAGATTTTTATTTTAGCAAGAATTAAATATTAAATAATTAAAAAGTATTTATAAATAATTTCAGACTATTCTACTAACATCAATGTGACTATTCGTTGTGAAAAGTTTCAAATATCCTAAGAAAAATGAATTATCATTTTAAAAATTTAAAAAGCATTAGAAACAATAATCAAATAATGTTTATATAAATTAATTACCAATTAAAAAGATATGGATATTAAATTAGATTAGTTTAGCTATTTTCTTTTTATACTTGTATTGATTCAAAATTTCTTTTTTAATTAAATCATTTTAATCTAAGCTAACATATTATTTCTAAAATCTCACTTACTCTTTATCCTTCTTTTTTTTTTTTTTTTTTTTTTTTTTGAAAAGAAAATGTAAATCTTTTAGAAATGAAAAAATTTTTAATTTTATCATTCTAGTATTGTAAGAATTTTGAGAAAAAACTGAACATACTTTCTACAATTTTTGAACTTTTCAACTTAATTTCAAAATTTAAATTTCAAAAATTTGTATAAAAAGAAGAAAAAGAAAATGATATTTATCGTTGTTGATGATGATTAAATCAATGAAGGCTTCATTTTAAAGTATATAAATATATAATCGTTTAAAGTGGATAAGCAAAGTTTGCTGATCAATGTATTACTAGATATCCGTTTAAACAAATTCATCACACCCTCTGCCTTGTCAACTGTCAATTTAAATTAAAACTGATTTGTCAGCTCAAGTTTAAATTCGGTGGACTTATTTAAATCGAAGTGAATCATCCCATTCCTACCATCAACAAATAAAATTCTTCAAAAGATATTTCTATTTTTTGTTACTTTTAAAACATAAGATTTTAAAAAATTATTAAAAAAAAAAGAATTTGTTGTCTAGTATGTTGGAATAAAAAAAAAAAAAAGGAAATTTATATCGTTTAAAGCTAATTAAATCTGAATTTAATTCTAATTTACATTTCCATCATCATTTTTTTAGTCTAAATTATTTGTTAGTTTAATTATTTGAATATAAAAGATATTTGTTAGCAAGGATCTTGGAATAAAAAAAAATCAATTAATGCCTAAATAAAAGAAAACTTGTAACTAATTGAAATTGAATTTAATTTTAATTTACATCTCCATTATCACTTTTTTAGTCCATAATATTTATTAACCTAATATAATTAAAAATTTATATTCGCAAAAAAGCAAGATATGAATACTTACATATGATAATGTATGAATATTCCTTTTGATTTTAGAGAAAATAAAAACGAATAAATTATTTGAAATGAAAAATTTATAATCAAATACTACATATAACACTGAAGCATCACCATTGAAATATTCCAATAAATTTAATAAAAAATGATGATTAAAACATTAGAAAAATCGTGAATTTATAATTTAATTCATAGAAAATACAAATTAATTGATAATTTTATCAGTAGAAAAAAATGCAAATGAACTGGTAACTTTTCCATCTTTATCAGTAAACAAAAGATAAGCAACTTACGGAATACTATCTCGACATCACGTCCTTTTTCGTTATCATCTGCGTTACACCACGTGAATATGATAGGTAAAATAACGCTGAGTAACATTGCAGCGTGTCATTTGAATCACTATTACATTATTGTTTTTTACGTACCACACATCCTGAAATCACGTAAATACGTAAAAATAACGTACAGGAAAAAATAATGCGAAAAAACAAAATTTATGATATGAAATTTAAAAAATTTTACTATCATAAATTATATATAATTTAATAAAATTTTAAGATTTCATTTACAATTTTGTATATTTCGTTTAAATTTTAGAAATTTTAAATTAAAATCAAAGAGTATCAATTGTTTGCAAACAAAAAAGAAAATTTCTTAATTTATTAATTTGTCACAGTAATTGTTGATTAGAAAGTTCATATTTTATTAGTAAAATTTTGTATAAATTTTGGAAATATCTGATTTAAATCAAGAATTAATAGTTTTACGTTTTTCGTAAACACGAAGGAAAATTTTACGATTTTTTAATTTGTCAAAATAATTGTTGATTAAAAAGTTTGTATTTTATTGCTAACTTCAAGTGATAAATAATTGTAACTAAAGTGAAAAGAAATAAATGTAAAAATTTTTTTATGATTTAAGCTAAAAATTTTGGAAACAAAAATAATCGTTTAGTTTCACTTGTGCCATACTACCAGATTTTTGATCAAAAATGTCGAGAAAAATCAAATTACACAAAAATGGAAATATGATTCGAGAATTGGAAATATGAGCAGACAAAAATTTCACGATATAATTTCAAAATGTGTAATAAAAATCAAATGAAAGATTTTTTTTTTTTTCTTTTTTGCTGAGGAATTTTTTAGAATAAAGTATCGAGAGTGGATAAATGTTAAATCTTCTATTATCTGATTTCTCGAGACTCTCAAGACTATTAAATCAGCATTTTTGTCATTAATCTCTTTCTCGATTTACAAAAAAACAAAACCAATATGCACCATTATATCATTTCAAGGAATGTAATTTATTTTACGATCAGATGAAAGAAGCATTTTGAAAAAAAAAAAAAAAAAAAGGAAGAAAGGAAGATAGCGCTAATTGGTTTAAAAGAATTATTCACACAAATCAATATGCTAGCAAACTTGTGTAAATGTTAAGAAGACTATCAGTGCTTTTCATTAGATTTTTTGTAGGATTAAACAAATTTTTTATTTAATTCAACAAATTATTTAATATGAAAATTTTTCATATAACAAATGAAAAAAAGCAAAATGTTAACCAAAAAAAATTTTAAATAAATTGTATGAAGGATTTTGTATAAAAATTATTCAAAATATTTTGGAATGTAAACAAAAGAAAAGAATATATGAACAGAGAAGAAAAATAAACATCTTTTTTGATATGTATATGTAAAGAAACATGAAATTTTCAATAATATTTTTATTGTGATCATATAAACATGATGAGTGAATGATATTAATAATAATGATAATACTAAAATATAAATGACTATATAATGATAATGAATTATCAATATTGATAATAATAATAATGATGATATACAAATATTTATAACAAAAATAAAAGTAATAATAGCAATAATAATAGAAAAAAATGTAAAAAACACGAGATGACCATATAATAATGATGTATGAATAATATTATTAATAACAGCAATAATAATGATAATAATAATCCCTTATGAGAGAGTAGAATAGAGGATGATGATACTACAGCGTCGAATGAATAATGTTAATGATAATGATAATGATATAATTATTGTAACGATAATGATAATGATAATGGTAATAATAACATAATAACAATAATAATAATTATAATAACAATACTAACTGAGAAAGATATAATGGAAGAAAATGTTGAGGGGAACAGCCGTTGTGTTTGCTACATATCTCACCTCACTCTCGATGAACAAGGCTAGGATGGAAGATGGATGAGTTTGAGGATATGGGAGGGAAGAGATATGTATCATCCACCACCATATCATATCATATCATCAAATATCTCTCTGATCTGGTTTTTGGTATCATTAATCATCGATGATAAGTTCCCAATCAATGCCTAAACCTCAAAACCTTTTCATGACTTTTTCTCATTTTCAACCATTCAAGTGTCAACTTATGTCAATTAATACAAAGAGCAAAGTGAAGAAGAAAGGCGAAAAACAAGTTTGATTTTTGAAATTTAAATAAAGAAGAAAAGAAAAACCTTCGAAATTAAATGAAGCAAGCAATAATAATAATAATTGATTTATAGGAAAGTGAAGAGAAGAGAAAAATAAGTTTAAATACTGAAATTTAAACAGAAAAAAAAAAGCTTTGGGAATAATTGAAACAAGTTATAATAATAGCAATTGATTTAATTGTTTCAACAAAAAGAAAAAAATCATACTTATATTTTAAAAATTTCACAATTTAAACAGAAAAAAGAAACTTTTGAAACTTATTGAAGCAAATAATAACAATGGTAATAATCGATTCATTCTTTTCAACAATAAAAAGAAAGCATACTTATAATTTAAAATTTATTCCATATTTCATCTCATAATTTTTAGAATTTATTATAATTTTTTCTAAGCGAGTGAAGTTTGATTATTAAAATTGTTGGTAATAATAAATTTATAACTGCCATAATTGGTCAATTATCGATGTATGGGATTAGAAATTTTATGGAAATATCAAAGAGAAATTATTCATTGTCTGCTATCCTTATTTCACTGTCACAAACCAATTTTGACAATTCAATTTCAAGATTCATTGAAGTAATAAGAGCTTTCACTTAAAATTTAGCCAATTTGAATCAAGCATTAGATAAGTGGTTATATCAAAATGAAATAATGTAAATTACTAATAAAAAGCAAAATGATTCCAAGTGATATATAATAACTTTTGATAAACAAACGGAAATTATTTTTGTTCCTCTTTAAAATTTAAATATTTGTTTATTGAAGTTGAAATTTTTGAAAAAAAATTGCTGTGAATAAGTACTGGAAATAAATTTCTTGCGAAGAAATTAATTCTTAGAATTAAACATGCACAGGTAATTTCTGAGCGATTAAAACTTCTCGACCAATTATTTACACAGTAAAAATTATTTCTATATTAATTATTTATGTACAATATGTGTGTATGAAATTGCACTACAAATTTATAAGATAATTTTTCTATTTAATCTGAAACTTTAAACAAATTTCTGATGTAATTACATTTCTGAATTAGGGAAAATTAAATTCCACTCTTTGCATGAATGCTGCAAAATGAAATAATTTGAGCGAATTTAAATTAAAGTGACGAAAACATTTCCTCACTATCTTCTTATATTTCAATTGAAATTCGTTCATTCTCTTTTGTTAAACTAGGTTAAGTGATTTTACATGTAGAAAAAATGATAATATTGGAAATAGAATAAATAAGGATTAAACTAAGACTTGCCAGATTTTTTGTGTTCTAAAGTAATTTTGAAAACAAAGAATATTTTATCATCGTTGCAATTTTTCAACAAAAAATTTGCATAATAATTCACTAAGAATGAGATTAATTTATGAAAATTGAATAATTTATGATTAGAAGGTGATAAGCTATAAAATCAAGAAAGGTCATTGATTTCACAATTAATTTTGATCTTATAAAATGCATTTCAAATTGAACGAATAATATATTCTTACTAATTTAATTTAGTCCAATTTTTTAATCCAAATACAACGCAACAGCAAGATGAGAAATTCTTTCGTCAGAGATTTTTTTTTTCCCTGAAATTTCTAATTGATTTCTTTTAAATTATATTCCTAAAAAAATGTAAATTTCATCCGATAAAGAGAAAAAAAATCAATTCTATGATGGAATTATATGTAAAAGTTAGAAAAAGTTTGAATAACATTTCTGATGACAAGTATTTGGGAATAATTTGAAACGAATGATTGACTGACAATTTAGTATCAGGCGGTGTTAGTCAAGAGTACAAATTGCTCATCCTCCTTATTTAATGCAATATTGAATTTTCCAAGTAGATAGCTTGTCAAATAAGTAATTTAACCAAAAGTGATAAAAAAAAATTTTTCGAAATGTTCATAATTTTCAATTTTCAAATTTCACTCTGATTGATTCATTTGGGATTCGATAATTTGGAATCACATCTTGACTGATTGACAAATAGCTAATTAATTTTTAATATTCATGATTGGTTAGGAAGGAATGAACAAGTAAACAAGCTTATCAAATAACAATCTAAATTGATAAAAAAAATTTCGAAAAATTCATAATTTTCAAATTTAACTCTGAGTCATTTGGGATTTACATCTTATTGGATAGATAGTTTGTACCTTACTGAATTATCTATTAATTAATTAGAAGAAAATGAAAAACTAAACAGTGAATTAAAACATTACAAATAAATCGATATTTCAAAAGAGCTATGACATATAAAAAGAATTTCGAAAAACGATTCAACTTTACATCGCTGGGATCAGGTGGCTGGAATTACATTTTAATGAATTGATGGAATTACTAATTAGTTTTTGATATGTGTCAATTAATTAGGAAGGAGTGAAAAATAAACAGCGAATTGAAATTTATAAAAAAATCGATATATTAAAAGGACCATGACGGATAAAGAGAATTTCAAAAAATTCGCAATTTTTAATTTTCAATTTAATTGTACATCATTTGGAATTCGATGGTTAAAATTACATCTTAGTGGATCGATAGGTTGCACTTTACTTTACTGCTAATTAGTTTTCGACAAATCATGATTAATTAGGGAAAAATAAAAACGATTTGAAATATTTTATAAATAAAATCGATATATTAAAAAGACTAATGCAACCAAATTTCTCACCCATCTAAATCGTAGATATTTGTGGCCGTGTAAAATATAAGGCCTTAAAAGTTCATTTCTTTTCCGTTTTGAAGAATCAAATCCATTCTGTCCTTCTCTTTTCCCTGTTTCGCCTTGCACATATTTATACGGAAGGATGGCATTTAACGAAGTATTCGTTGTCGTAATTTCAAATGCATTTTGCAAATTGAGTTATTCAAACTAAGAAATGCGAAATTCTTGCGAAAATGGGCTGCTTTTCTTTTTTTTTTTTTTTTTTTTTACATTTCTTTCTCTGGCAATATTTCTGCTCGGGAGGAAAAAAAAATCCTTTTTTAATCTCTCTCTCAAAAGGGACAGCTTAAATTTTCAGAAAGAGAAAGAGTAAATTTGAAGAAAAGCAAATATTATGAATTAGGCTTTGGAAATTTGTATAAAATTTTGGCACCAAAAAAATTAAAATAGTAAAATGTATTTAAAAAAAAAAAAAGGAGTGATTGGAAATCGCAATTTTTTCTAATTATCCGACAACATCTTTGAAGTAAAATTTTCATTTTTTTATTAAAAAAATTGAAATTTATTCCTTGTTATTACTACTAAAAATTCATTCTTAAATTCTTAACCCATTTCTAATCGAATTCTTAAATTCCTAAAATCTGAAAGAAAGCATTCAAAAATGGAAATTATGTATAAAATTCTCTTGATAAGATTAAAATTAAAAATCAAATGTATAAAAAAAAGTGATTGGAAATCATAATTTCTTAAATTATTCGTCAATTTTTTTTAAAGAAAAAATTTTTCTTTTTAATAAATAATTAAAATTTATTCTTTGTTATCATTTTGTTCAAGATTCATTCTAAAAATGGGGATTTTTGAAGATTCATTCAAAATCTGCAAGAGAGCTTCTGAAAATGAGAATTTTTCAAAAATACTAATCCTATCATTATTATTTATTTGTTTAAATTTAAGGCACTATCATTATCATCATTTTTTTTTTCGAAATTTAAGTTGGCACTCTATTATTATTTTCAAGTTTATTTTCCTATTTAGTGGAATGGAAAAAATTTACAAAATTTCTATATTAAGATTTGTAGAATCATTTTTCTTTCGTTATTTATATGTATTCAGAATATAGCAGTTTTATAGATTGAAATATTTCGTTGAATAGTATTTGGCTTTATGGGGGTGAAAAAATAAATTTTACACTTCATGCGATTAATCAATAGATTTCATCATAAAGTGATACGTGAAACTTATCGTATCTACGTGAAATTTTTAAAGAATAAATATTTCAACTTCATTAATTATCTCCTCAGTTGTTCGTTTTAATTTTTTACGCAACTATCATTTATTGAAAATATTTTTTCCATCATATATATTTACTATTGGCATCTGACCTGAAAAAGCAAATGAAAACAATTTGCAAGATAAGATTTATGTGTCGAAATTATTTTAATTAAAAGTTTTAACTTTGGAATATATTTTTACTTTTTTTTGACATTTTTATTCCAACGGAAACTTTTTTTGTAGAAAAATATCATTCATTTAATTTTTCATGACTAAAGCCAATAATGCATCTTTCATGTTTCTCAAAAATTTGTGCTTGATATTATTCATATCGTTAGGGTAAAGATTATAAATGGAAAATTTTAGGCTTTTGGCCATACTGGGCTTTTTGTATGATAAATGTCATTAATCAGTCGAAGTCTCTGAAGCAATAAATTTCCAAAAAAAAAAAGAAAATTCGAATTTTTTAGTTTGATATTTTCTAGAACTGATTTTACGGATTAAGAAATTTTGTATTAAAATAATGAATGGAAGTTTTTGAAAAAATAATTTTGAAATGTTCTAAAAATTCAACCAATTTTTTTTTTTTTTCAAATTTTTTCTCTTTATATTGCATTTATTGATTTTTTGACGAATGGAACCAGAAAAAAAAATCGAAAAGTAGGGAAAGTGTAGAGAAAAAAAAAGATTTGAAATGGATTAGAGGAAAGAGCGATGATTTGCTTAAATTTGAGAACGAGAATTTTTATTCAAATTTCAATTTTGACACTTTGATAAATTGATTCTGAACAGCTAAAAATATTTTTCTAACTGCATTTTGCATTTTTTCCACCAAAATTTTTGATTTGTGCAAACTTTACTGAAAAAAATTGGCTAACTTCAGATTTGTCGCAATCGCACTGCAACAGAAGGAAGTGATTCTCAAAAGGCGAAATTGAGTACGAAAAATTGTTATTCTTAACAATTGCTATCGAATGTAGAGTGTGAATAGAAGAATTATGTAAATTCAGAATGCATCTGCTTGAGCAATTGGCTATTATGTCTGGAATAAGGCACAAAACATCATTCAGTATTTATTTGATATATGAGGATAGAGGGAATATGCTATTCATCTACCGCATCATTTTATTGATATTTGCGATATGATTGCGATATTTCATGTAATTGCGATGTGGATGATAATGTAATAATTGCTATGCATATGATAATATAAAGCTTGTGATGCTTCATATACTTGCGACATTTATGACAATGTGATACTTGAGATATCTATGATAATATGATGCTTGCGATAAAAATTCATAAACTTGCGATGCCTATGATAAGATAATACTTGCGATATCTGTGATTATGTATTGTCTGTGATAATATCCTTGCGATGTCTGTGAAAATGTATTACTTGCAATGCCTACAGTAATTTGATAGTTATAACATTTCCAATATTTGCAACAATTATGATAACTTCTATCTTGTGATGTTCGTGTTTTATGATTTTTTTGAAATATTTGCAGCACTTGTAATAATATCTTATGACACTTGTGACACCTCGTATTTATAATTTGCTTATATTACATACAATATCTATGATATTTGCATAATTATTACAAGAAAATCAAATTGAAGTATAATTTCATTTTTCTGTTGAAAATAAACTGAAAAAGGAATAATAAATTGAGATTTGGTCTGAATGATTGTTATGATTAGCATGTAAATTACTGATTTTATTATTCAAATAATAAATAATACTGGATGTTAATTACAAGAGAATATACCATTTTCATTAGAGATAATGATAAGATCTTGATATCACAGTTATATTAATACAAAATTATTTTTTCCTGAAAAAATTTTGCAAAAGAAATGCATTTTTACTGATACCAATCAATTATTTTGCTCCAAAACTTCAATAAATCAAGATTTTCTTAAAATTCATAATATTTTACCGATTTTTCTCTTCTTTAAATTTTAAAAAATTGAAATTTATCAGTGGCATCATAAATCATTTTAAATATCCTTGATTTTTTATTTTTCCTTTACCTCTCCCATATGCAATTAATTTCTATTTGTTTTTTTCTAAATTTTAAAAAAAACTGAAATTTATCAATGTTGTCAAAAATTATCTGATTTCGTTCCATTTTCATGTTTTTTTTTTTTTTTTCCTCCCTATATGTAATTAATTTCGATGTAGAAACAAACGATTATAAAAAATATCAGAAATGCAATAATGTTCACAATTATTTTTTTGTTAATACTGTTTCAAGTCAAAACTATTAAACTGACTGGTGACATATTAATTTGACAACAAATGACAATACGATGTCATTTATCATTATTTGCTAATGTTTCAAATTAATACTTTTGTCAAAAATTTAAAAATGAAGGATAAAAAATTCAAAAAAAAATTTTTTTTACGTAATTAAAACTAAATAAAGTTTTAAACAATGAATTTTCAAGTATTATCACAATACAATGCCACATTATCTGCTATTACTACTACCACTCCAAGGAATAATCAAATTAATTGTTTACTCAATAATTATCAAGGTAACTGATGCAAGAAAATTATATGTAAAACATATGATTTGATTCAGAATCATTATTTCTTTGATATTTTGCGAAGTTGGCATAAACTTCAAACCTAATTATAATTTTCATATATATGTATCATATATTTTTATATTTTACAAAGAAAATTGAAAATTTATGGTAGTGAAATTTTTTAAAATCAGCAATAACTTGGACGATATATGAATATAAATCAAAAAAAACATCATACTTTGGCTCAAATTATTTACTTTGATTCACATTAAACTCTTAAATTTTAACTAATCTCACATTAAAAATCAAATTCGACCTATTTTCTTTGATAAATAAGAGAACCATTACACTTTGACCTAAATTATTTACCAGGTCTTAAAGTCCAACTAATCTCACATAAAGTAATGAAATTTCAAATTTCAAACAAAACATCCTTTTTTTTTTTTTTTTTTTCAAAGAGACACAACAGTAACAACAAACCGATAATTCAGTTGAGCAGTATTCTTTTCTACCAATAACAAAGCAAAGAATAGCGCAGTGAACTGCTCTGTCGCATTGAATTGCGAACAGTTACTATTGTTGCATTGCTTTTCGCAATTGATAATTCTCATCATATCAATAAAAAAAAGATCTTTTTCCAAAAGATTTTAAAAGTGGAATTGAAAAATTTTGTGATTTACAACAAAAATTAAGAATATGTGGAAGTAAAATTTTCCAAAATCAACAAACAACTTGCAAAATCTATGAATTCAAATCAAAAAATAGTTTTATTTACAACTAGCATAATCCATTCAATACATGATCATTTTTCAGATGTTAATATTTATTCTCATTCCTAACGTATTTATTTGTACTCGCGTCAACGTATATCTTACAATAAACAATAAATTTACTCTAATTAATAATGAGTTAACAGTTATCACTTGAAATTTATAACTAATAATAAAATTAGCATAAGAAATATTTTAAGAAACATAAAATTATACTTTCATAAGAATTTACTTGCAAGGATGATATGAATTGATTAATTGCTTATGTCTGAAAGAAAATTGATTACAACGATGATTTGAAATGATTAATTGATTATATTTGAAAGAAGCAAATTTTTAAACTTCCGAAACTTATGGAATATAAAACATTTCTAATGTGAAAACTTTATAATTTTCCCACAACTTATTTTAGATATATGTTTTCAATTAAATCCTGAGGATTATCCAAAAATGTTTCTATAAAAGCATACTAGCCATAAAAGATGATACTACTTTGCTTTCGTAATATTCATGAGAATAATTTTTGCTTGCTAATACTTGTTACATCAAATTAAAATGAAATTGAAGCTTGTCAAGAAGCAATCGACACAAAACTTATCATTTCAAACTTATCAATGCTTCACTCTTTATCAATTCTGTCACTTCTATCAATATTTCATTCAGCCGAATTTTATTAATCAACGTTAAGCGAAAATAATGTATCATTATTTATAGAAATTGGATCTATTCTTATTATCAATCATTATATAAAAATCTGATATAATTCAAAACAAAATTTTTCAATTCTTCTAATTGCATAAATTATAAAATCACACAAATTAAAAAAGTTATCAGATTTGAAAATTATATCTCCAATATTAATACAGTACTAATTAATTGCATTGTAATGAATTTTTGAAGATTTCGAATTATTTTTTCCAAATTTTAATTTCTTTCTTATCAGAAATCGATATTAGAACTTTTTTATAGTTTCATGAAGATAGAACATTCGAAAGTGCATGTTTCATCTGTCGTACTTCTTATTATATCATCTGATAATTGAACATATCAAGCAGAACTGATTAATTCGAAATGAAAGAAATAAGTATATTGGACTTTGCTAATTGTTCCATCTAAAGTGAGCCTTATTCATTGATAATAAACAAAAACGTTTTCTTTTTCTTCTTATTCCGGTTTTAATTCTAAAAGGAATTTAAAAAATCAAAAATTATTTGTTAAAGAAAAGAAAAAAAAAAGCCTATATTTCGTTAATTTTGTCATTTTGAATCTTCTTCAATTTCTTCATCAAACCGACTTATCAATATTGTCATATTTCACAAAACTTGTTGATCAAAATTCTTCTTTTTCTTCTGATTTCCTACGAAACTGGTACGTCCATTTCGTAAATACTGTTCACTTTTTAATTTTTACTAATTTCAATTTTATGATTATCGAATTCATCCATTTACTTTCTCCTTCTTCAATTAATAAAACTTAACTTTAGTAGAGAAATAGCTAAAAGGTTTTTGGAATTCAGAATTTAAAAAAAAATCCTTTCTTCTGTAAATAAAATCGTTTTTTAAAAATTGAAAATGTCTTCAAAGTATATCGAATTAAATACGCTTTCTGTTTCCATCTAATTGCAACTTTCAAGTGTCGAATATTTTTTTATATTTTTTTTTAAAAATTTCTTTTGTTCCCAGTCATTTGTGTCGTGTAGATTTCAAAATGACAAATATTCGATACCTGAAATATCTGCCCAAAAACTTTATCAACTTTTTTTTTTTCAAAGTTTTTCAACAGTAGTGCTTTCTCTAAGGAGCTGTGTGAAACTATGTTTGAAATGTTTGTTGCAAAGCCTGCAAGCAGCTATTTGTTGGCAGCAAACTATCGCTTGATAATTTATTAGCAATTAATTAGCAGATTAAGCTATTATCTACTAGCAATTAATTAATTAATTAATAAGCTAAATTACAACGACTACGATAGCAATGCTGCTGTGCATGCTTAGATGCAAGAATTAAATGATTTGTGGTCAAAGTATAATCCTTGCATAAAGTGCATGAGATCATTATGCATGCATTCAATACATCAAGTGGCTATAAATAGATGTATTGCATGTAGTTAATTTTGAAGTTCTATTAATATTGCGCAAATGCAATTCGAAACAGTTTAACAGATGATAAGCTAACAAACGCTTGTGTTTTTAGAATTTTATTTCATTAATTATCGAAAAAAAAAAATGAAGTCGTAATTTCGTAATCTTTCGTAAAATAATTTCGTAATTTTACAGTAAGCATACAATCAGTTTATCGAACATCAGATATTTCATTGTCTTTAACTATAATTGATATTAATAATATTATTTGAAAAAAAAAAAGTCCATGATGCATTTATATCATTTACGTCAATATTTACGTCATGCCCAATTTCGCCATCTACTTATTGAAAAATTTAATCTAAACCTCATCCATTCAAGCTGTTGCTGTATTAATATAATAGTAATTACCCTTAAGCTTTATTAAGTAAAAAATTCATTTAAATTTTCAAATTTTCGATTAGGAATGGAAAAGTTTTGTATTTCTCAAATTTTTAATTCCTAATTTTGCTGACATTAAAGAAGAGATCATTAGCAAACTCAAATGCAATTTTCAAATAAATTGTTTCACTGATAACTGTTTTTTTTTTTTTTATTTTTATATTCAAATATCATTTTCTATTCCAATTTTATTTAAGCTATCATTTTTAAATACCTTTCCTATTTTGAACCAAATATTTCATAGCTTCTATATTTTATGAACGACTAACTTGTTTTATAAACGTACATGTACACGTAAAATTCCTACACAATTGAAGTTTATAAATATTTTTTTCATATCTGAGAAAATTTTTTGAGTATTTATATTTCTGTTAAATTTTAATTCATTTAAATTTGCATGTTAAAATTTAATTAATCATTTTTTATTTTATTCATTCATTTTTTTTTTTTTTTTTTGAGAATAATAATCATTGCAAAAATTGCGCTTGTATCAAAAACAAAGCTATTATTTCAAATAATTTTTTTAAACTTTTGAAGGTTTTAAATTTTTTTGCAAAACTTTAAATTTCTTTTTATGAGATTAAGATTAAATTCCAAGAAAAATAGTAGTTAATCTTCATTCTCTTAGATAATGGTGTTTTGTAAGAGATTTCTGACTGCTAATTTGATTTTCTAGTGCCTCTATCATGTAAAATAATCCCAATTACTTTTGAAGTATCTGGCAAACATATTATTTGAAAACAAACAACTTATTTCAATCGTCAAGTTTTCCATTCTTCTCGATCAGTCATCATCATCATCATCATCTGTCCAATATTATTTATCAGTTTCTGAAGAATTTTGATTTTGCTTATTTGCAAAAATTAATCTGGCACGAAAATTTTATTTGCATTGACTTTTTAACTTTTAATTACATAAATTAAAATTTTTAACTTTGAGCTACTTTTCAAAATAATTTCTAAATGGATAATTTCTCTAAAACATATTATTATCATCTTTATCTTTTCGAAATAAAAAAAAAAAAAAAAAGACTATGATACTAATATGCAGTTTGAAACCTTGGTACTTTGTTGCAAAAAAATATTCTCGACCAATTTCCAAATAAATATAGCTATTCTGATAACCAGTGATCAAAGTGATAAAAATTATCAGTGATAGTGATAATATATATATATATACCACATTACAATGCTATTTTTCCATCTAATTTTTACTTCATATCTTATCACATCTCGGAATTACAATGCTAATCTTTATAGGATACTACGTTTGATTTACAATTTTAAATATTAACAATATAGTGATAATTTATTAAAATGATAGTGATAATAATAATAATTCATCTTTTCATTCTAATACATTCATTAATCATAAAATTCATAAAGGAAATACGAAAGAAATCTCTAAAAGAATTCAATACGAAATCAAATTTGCTGAAATTTATGGAATTATTCCAATAAAATTATAGGAAATATTACAATTATTAGCTTAATAAAGATTCATTTTTATCATGAATTCTTCTTTTTCAAATGAATCAATTTTTATTCTAACATACGCATGTGTAAAAAATGAAAATAAAATTTCGTAAAAGTAATTTCAGATAATTTAGTAAAGATATCAAAATTTATTATCTCTGTTCATCTGTTATTTATTATCATCAAAATTCTTAGCAAAATCTCTTATCTCTGCTTTTTAGTGAGATATCATCCAACACCCCTTAAATGGTATTGTTCCGGTATTCCTGTATGATGTAATCTCAATGACCTGATATTTGAGATTCAGAAAGTTTAAAAAATATTCTCGTCGTGATATAAGATCTCATCATTTCATAAAAATTTCAAGAAATGAATTTAGAAATTTGATTATCTTTTTCTTTTTGCAAATATAAATCAAACTTTCGTTTAATCGCCTAAAAATCATTATTTTCAAAATAGTTTATGAAAAAAGAAAAAAATTTTTTTTCTTGAAATTTGATAAATTCTTGTTGAAAAATTTTAATTCAAATATTTAATAACGTATTAATAAAAATTAGGAAAGTTTTTGAATTCTTAATTATTAGCAACATACGATTAATAATAATATCTAAATTGTGTTTCTTACATTATTTATCATAATTTACAGTCAATATCATTCTTGATTTTCAGTTTTTAATTTTTAAGCCAAAGATTTTATCATGATTTCATTACAGAATATTTTGATTTCAAAAAAAAAAAAAAAACAAAAAACAAACTTACCGGTTATTTCATAAATTCCTTAAAATTTAGAAAATTAATAATTTATAATCAAATATATCATATGTCTTGAGTGAAATCTGAAATTTGAAATTTAATAGAATGAAATCAATATTTTCTTTTCTTAATTAAGAAAAAGAAAGAAACAATTTGATATTTTATTCTAAAAAACAGTCATAAATAATTTAAAAAATTCAATTTTTAGGTAAAATCGACGTTGACAATCTATTTAATTATTGTTATTCAATCTTTCTCTCTTCTTTTTGCTTTTTTATTTGCAATATTCTTATTTCATCAAGTTTTACTTAATTTAATTCGAGCTTTTACTTCTGCTACTCGATTATGATTCTGATCGGAATCTTAAAATTTAATTTTCTTTTTTTCTAAAACAAACTTAGTAATGCATTTATTTCAAGTAAGATATTGGCTATGCTATATTGAATGTGATATATTACATACACATTACGCAGGTTTAGTTTTCGTCTCACGTAGATTACTAGCATAAAGCGTACGTTAGATATAATACATTACGTAGACTTAGCTTCAATTCACGTAAAATATTAGCATGAAGTGTATTACGTCTACATTAGATGTGATATATTACGTGAATTTAATCAAAAGAATGGAAAATTTCGCAATAATCAAAAAATCAATAAACAGTAAAAAGAAAAAAGATCAGAATTCAATCACTAAACAATTTTCCTTACCTAAAAAATATACATTAATTTGTCATTTTAATATATGTTGATGTTTTACACTAATGAAGGCAGATGCTATCTTTCGTTTTCTTTTTTTTTTTTTTTGTAAAATTTTCATTTTTTCATCGAAAAATATCTTCCAAGAATTTTTCCAAATTTACTATCATTAATCATAACCATTGAAATGAATTTCTTAAAAAATTTTCTTATTTATGAAAATTTTACGAGTTGAAGATAAAAAGCAAAGTATAAAATTTGCATACAGTAATGATAATAAGCATCGATATTTTAATATTGAGATGAAATTGTGCTTATTTTTGTCTCATTGTGATAAGAATATATTTGATATGAAAAATTATCTTGGATTTTAAATTTAATGATTTAGTTACGCTAATGTTGATTTAATTATGAATTTTAAGTTGAATTTTCGAATTTCTTGTGTAAATAATACTTATAATATTTTATATTATCATGAAAATTTTCTGTTATATCAATATAAGCAATTAGATTAGTTATAGTAATAAGATATTACGATTCAATATTTATATATTTATATACATAACCGAATAACTAGAAAAATTTTTTATATCATATCAATCATTCAGTAATGTCCTCGTCATAAAATATTTGCTGATTAATTAATCATTTTTTTAATCGCCTGACAAGTAAAAAAGCGCTAAAATCAGCCCAATATCATAATAAATCAACTAATTTTGGAAAGAATTTAAGGAATGAAAAACTTGAAAGTATTAAAATTAGGATTGAAATGAGAACGTTTGCAAATTCTCTTGCAAAAATTCTTTAGATAGGTTATAATCATCCGTGATAAAATGCAAAAAGTAATGCAACAGTTCTTATTTCCAGTAAATAATTCTGTTCTAATAAAAATTTTGTGTAATTCGAAAAAAAAATTTTAGTTAAAATTTTAGTTAGTGTATCAAAGGACAACGATAAAAAATTTACATTTGCAAAATTGCGTTTGGATAAATCAAAGTGACAAAACCAAATATAACAGTAGCACAGAAAAAAGAGATGGATTTCGATTCTTTACTTACTGAGGTAATATTTGCAAACTTAGTATGAATTTGATATATTGATTAAATGCTTAAGTTAAAATAAGTAATGAATTTATTAATAAAAAAAAAAAAAAAAATGAAAAACAGGCATAATGAACGATAATTTAACTAGCATAGATATTGAATTTGCTTTGAAAAAATTGAAAATAAGCGGTAACTAGCTACAATTTAATTACAATCTTACATTCCATGGATTTTTCCATATGAAAAATTTATACCAGAATAGAATTAGGTAAAATGCAAATTATCCTAATTTCACTGTAAAAATTATTTTTCTTTTCAAATATAAAAATCCAATTGTTGCAAAATTCAATCAAACTTATTCAGAATTTTTAGTTTCTAAAATTTTAGAAATAGAGAAGAAAAACAATAAGAACAACAAAAAAAATGCAACTTAATTTTAATTTCATCACAAGGAACTTTTCAAGTACCAACAATTCAATTTAATCAGTTTAAATTTTTGCAAAATTCAATCAAATTTATTCATAGTTTTCAAAATTTTTTAAATTTTATAAATAGAACCAATTGAAAATTATAATTAACAAAGAGATGAATGAAATTTCTACAAAAGCTAAATTTACAGGTTGGAGATTTTGGTCCATTTCAAATTACATTATTCTTTATAATATGTTTACCGGCAACCATACCTTCCGCATTTTCGGCTTTCAATCAGCCATTTGTTGTCGGTCAACCGGATCATCGATGTCGATTACCGGAAGGACGCGAAGATTTAAGTCCAATAAACGAATTTGCTACATCGGTATTTAATCAAAATTCTATTTAAACTTGAATAAAAGTTTAAATTTCAATAATAATCGCCATTTTAGATATCGAAAGTAACTAATATTGTTTCTAATTTGTTGAAATTCTAATGCATTCATAAAAATTGAAATTTCAACAATAATTTCATTTTAGATTCGTGTAATTTATGAAAAATTATTGATGAAATTCTTAAAAATTTCTTCAGGAACAAATGACTTGTCAACAATATAATGCTACCGAAGTTGATCTATTCTGGAATTCCAGCATAGATTTTATCAATGAGACAAAATATTTGAAAAACTTATCATTGATATCATGTCAGCAAGGTTGGATCTATGATAATAGCGTTTACATTGATACACTGGTCACTGAGGTATTGATTTTATCTTGCAATTTAAGTAATTTAAATTCATAACTATTTCTGATCAGTCACAGATCATGTGAATTTTATCATATCTGTAAACGAAGCTTTGATTGTAAAATGATGAAATTTAATGGCTGATATCTTAAATTGGTAATATACGGTATCTTATGTGATCTGTACGTGTAGTGTACGTGAGATACGTTAGATCTTCAGTGATTTTATTTGCAAAATTTTTGCAATACATATATTATTTTCCATATGATATTTTATATATTTTATGAAATCGTTATTTTATACTTTAAAAAAGTTTATCTTAAACTTTTCATCCAAAAAATTAGTTTTAATATAATTGAATTAAAATGAAAATATCAACCATACATATTTAGTCCCCTAATTGGCAAAAAAACTAGTGAAAAAATTTATTTAAAACACTTTTGCCTAAAAATTAATTTTACTATAAATAGTAAAAAAGAGCATTATGCAAATTTCATTGTTATAGAATAACACGTGAGTTTTTCGACGTTTTTGAAAGTTTTTTTTTTAAAGTACTGAAAATATATATTACTTTATATGTTTTATGCAATAGGTATTTTATAGTCTAAATATATGTATCTAATATATTGAATTGAAATTAGATAAAACAATCAATCATTTCATTTCAACTGCTAATTAATAAGCAAAATGAAAGTTTTAAAAAAAGGCATACTTTTTTTTCAAGTTTTTTAGTGTGTCTGATTTTATATTCCGTAAAAGTTACTACAACTTTTACTAATATTACAAATTAATATTAAGATAGATCAAATGGTCGAGATCAAATAACTGGGAGTTTCTGCCAAAATTTAGATATTTGAATTAAAAAATTTAAGAATCATTTCCTTCTCCATCCATTTGTCCTACCAATTTATTGCTTTCATTCATTGTTACCGGATGTCAAATGTCAAATATCAAATATCAACTGTGATTTTAACAAATTTATCATAAAAAGATTTGTTCATAATTGTAAATTATAGTATGATTTGGTATGTGATCGAAAATATTTGATTGATTTGACAAGTATGGCATTTTATATTGGTAGTTTCATCGGTAATGTTTTATTTGGATATATTGCTGATAAGTAAGTTTTTCAAAAATTCAAAGAATTGGAGCTTTTTTTTGCTTAATTTTAAACATTTCAAGATGAAGTTATCAAAAGTAAAAGTTCAGAACAGCACGAAAATATCGAAAATAAAAAGTTTTAAAATTAAGTAAAAAAGAGCTTAAAATATGAATTCGAAATCCAGAAGAATAATATTAGTTTAAAATTAACGTTTTTTTTAAAAAGTAAAAATTTTAAATTGAATAAAGAAGTTTAAAACAAAAAAAATTAAGAATTCAGAGCAAAAAGTAATCTGGCATGGAAAAATAAACTTTAGTAATTTAAGGTTAGCACTCAATCAATGAAATATTAGAAAAAGTTAAAATCATTTTTTTTTTTTTGATAACTTATGATCAGAAAAGTTAATCAGTTAATCAATCAGAATTAGAGCAAATAAATTATGATTTTCATTCGCCAAAATACTTTGACAATTTTTTTCCGGAAAATTTTCCAGATTTGGACGTCGTGTATCATTTTTCATAATCCTTGCAACACTTGTGATATGTGGTACAATGAATTCATTTGCATGGGATATTTATTCATTTACGGTGCTACGATTTTTGACCGGATTAGCATTTCCGGCACTTTTTCAAGTACCATTTATTATAAGTAAGTGTATTAGTGGTAAAGTATATTAGTGACGTGCTAGCAATAAAAATTAAATTTTTTAATAATAAATTAAGAAAATGAGTTATGTAAAAGAAATTACCCAAATTATTTTTTCTTAAATTTTTTTAATATCACATTTTTTTTTTTTTTTAGTTAATGATTTTGAAATTTTTTTTACTAAATTGTTATCAATTAAAATATTACATTGAAGTGTTTTGAAGTTTTATCCTATAAAATTTAATTTGATTAAATTTTAAAATGCTCAAAATTTGTATTAGATTAAGTAGCTATAAGATTGATAGCAGATTGCATATTGTGTTTTTGAAATTCTTACGAAATTACCATGAATCAAAATGTTTTATTGCATAATTCATGTTTGAACTAATTTCCAACATATTTTTGAATTTATATTAGTATTTAATAATATAGTTTATTTTTAGTAAATATTTTTGAAATTTCTTACTAAACTGCTACAACACATGATCTTTCGCCGCAATTTTTGAATCTTCTTTGCGTGATTCAATTTTAAAATTAATTCTAAAATGTTTTAAATTTGAGAATTAATTCTAAAATGTTTTAAATTTGAGAATTAATTCTAAAATGTTTTAAATTTGAGAATTAATTCTAAAATGTTTTAAATTTGAGAATTAATTCTAAAATGTTTTAAATTTGAAAATTAATTCCAAAATGTTTTGAATTTTATATTAGGCATGGAATTTATGGGTGAGTCAGGTCGTATATTTACAACTATTGTACTTGACATATTCTTTGGAACAGCTTTGGTTTTACTTGGTGTCTTAGCAATGTCACTTCGTCGATGGCGACAATTAATTTTCTTTAGCAATGCACCATTTGTTGTTTTGTTTGTTTATTATTTGTAAGTTCCGGCAAATTTGTTACTTTAATCAATTTATTTTGGATTTTCATTAATACTACAAATCGATCAATGATAAAAGTGATAGATACTAATTTATAATGATATGATATAAGTGAAAGATATTACTGATTATAGTGGTAGATGTTAATTGTATTGAATGATAATAATGATAAAAAGATAAGTGAAAATTTGAATGCTTTTTGCATTATTGTATGATTACAGATTGATGTAATTTTTATTAGAATTTAAATAAGGATATATTTCATTATCTCTGTACAGTAATTGGATCAATAATGCAAAAAGCATTCGAATTTTTCGTTTTAATGATAATAATTTCACTTCTGACATATATTATCAGTGAGGAATGAAAATAATGAAGATATTAAATTCAATTATCTGGAACATTCTAATATGAACACTAATATTGAATCAGATTTTACGGATAATTGCTAACATTCAGTTTTAGCTCAATTGAAATATTTATCACAGACTAATCATTATAATTATTTCATATGTAATAATTTGATTTTAAAAAGATAAAAATTTTTTTTAAAGCATTGTTCCGGAATCTCCACGTTGGTTAGTTTCGGTTGGTCGACATGCCGATGCTAAAATTATTGTTAAGCGTTTGGCAAAATTTAATGGACGAAATGAGGTTGATGTTGATGATCTGATGGCACGGGTAAGCTTCACTTCTATTACGAATGATTGAAAGAATTAGTTGCGAAAAATTGATTGCGAAATTAGTTGCAAACATTTAATTGAATCATTTGCGAAATTAGCTATGAAAAAAATTAACAAATTTGGTTACCCTATTTTTTCGCAAAATTTAATGCAAATAAATCGAATTTTCGCTATTTGAGCGATTTAAAATTTTTGTCTTTAAAAATTGGTACTGTAATAAAACTGTGAATTAGTATCTTATGGATCATTTATTTAGCATTAAAAAATTTCCATTAGTTTCATCAACTTTTCAGATTTTTAATTTAAATTACGAATATTTTTAAAGAGCACATAAAATTTATAAATTTTTATTCACTCATAAATTACAAATTATATTTTAAAATTTTGCTATTTATTTGTAGTTTGCCAGAAGTTGTGATTTAACAGTGCATTCCAATGTGTACAATTTATTCGATTTATTTCGAACACCAAATCTTCGCAAGAAAACAATTCTTATCACTTATATTTGGTTTGTAAAATTTAAATTCTTTTCAATTCAGTTTTTTTTTATTTTAAAATTATTCTCTTTTTAAAGAAATTTTCAAATTGTTTTATTTATTTCCTTATTTATCTTCAATTACAAGTTTGCTTATATTTAACTTGTAAAATGTTGCACCTTTTTCAATCTTTCAATAAAAATTTAAAAAAAAAAAAGATATTTTCCTAGATTTTCCTGAATATTCTTTATTTAGATGAATTTTTATAATTATTTTTTTTTCTTTGATTCCTTATTTATTTCTAATTATAGATTCATATTTTATTTGTTTTGTCAGAAAAAATTTCCGTACTTTTTTCGGATATTCTTTGTTTAGATTTTTGCTTGTTTCCTTAATTACTTTTAATTATAGGTTCGTGAATGCAGTTGTTTATAATTGCTTAACATATAATATAACAAATCTTCCTGTTAATGATTTCATATCATTTATTATCAATGGTGCAGTAGAATTGCCGGCTTATTTTCTTGTTTGGCCATTACTTGATGCTGTTGGACGTCGATGGTCCTTGGCTGGATCGATGATACTTGCAGGCTCAGCATGCATTTCAACAGTTTTTACAAATATTAGTCGTGGTTAGCATTGATTAACTAGGAATATATGTGAAGAAAAAAATGATTTCAAATTAAAAATAAGTTTATTGATGTTAATTATCCTTGACCAAAGAAAAAAAAAAATTTATTAAGGATGACTAAGGACAAGTTTTTTTATTTCACACGTATCCTTGACCAAGTTTTTTTCTATTCTTTTCTTTTCTATTTATCCTTGGCCAAGTTTTTTTATTAGCACATGAAGACCGAAGAAATGTTACATTTACATTATGCACGCCTATGAAACGCTGAATGAAGCATTTTTTTCTTTTCTTTTTTTTTTTTTTTTGAAAACTTAATTATTTATTGATTATTTATTGTTAAAATCAAATGAAATATTGAAATAAAAATGTAAATTATAAATCATGCATATCATATGAATTATAATTATCATTACTTTCCTTGAATTTCGGAAATAATTATTCAATATTTTTTAATTTGATTTAAAAATTTAAAAAACAAAATTAATTATTTGCTTTTTATTTCTTTCAAAAAAAAAATAAATAAACAAACAAAAGTATTAATAAAAAATAAATTTTAAAAAGTTTCAATTTCTCCTCTCTCATTTATTTTACTGTCGTTCAATGAAGATCATATATGAAATTAATAAAAATAAAAATGAAAAAATTTTTAATGAAAATTGGAAATGAAATTTTTGCAGAACATCCATTATTTATTGCAATAATGGCATATGTCGGCAAATTTGGAATTGCTGGAAGTTTTGCCGTAATTTATCTATTTTCCGGAGAATTATATCCCACGGTTTTACGTGCTATTGGTATGGGGATGAGTTCGATGGTTGCCGGTTCTGGACTTATTCTTGCACCATATATTGTACGCTTGGTAATAATCTTCCAAATGTAATTTTAATTAAATTATCAAATTTAAGCATCTTACGCTTTAATTTAATTTAAATTAAAAATTTTAAATATTTTATTGCAATTACTTGCTTATCTGTCTATCAAATGTTTCCAATTCTTAAAAAAATGTGGACTTAATTTATTTTCAGTTTAATCTCCTAAATTAAAATCTTTGTAATTTTACTTATTTATTAGCATTAAAACATCGTTGTAGAAGTTTCACATTTGCACAAAAATAAGAAATAAATTAATTCGATAAGAATTCTATTTGATGATTTAAATTTATTTTTGCAAATTTACAGCATAAATTTAAGTATTAATTATACAATGGATTACTTTTTACTTACAATAAATTCCAATTTTTTCCCTTTGTTAACTGTTCTCATATTTTCAACAATTTTGTCCAAATATGTCAAAATTATGATTTAAAAACATTTAATATTTTTTGCAATTTTGTCCAAGCGTATCAAAATTCTGATTTAAAATATCTGATGGATTGAATAAATACGATACTTTATAATAATTAATATTATAATAAAAACAAATGAGAAGAAAAAAAAAATTAAATTGTTTAAAAAAATATCTTTTGCCATTATTATGTATAAATTATTTCTTTTGAAAATATTTCAGGAACTATAATTATGATGAAAATCGAAAAATTCATTTGTAGAAGGATTGGGAAGATAAAAAATTATCATTTCCACAAAAAGTGATTTAAAAAATAAAAAACTTTGGTGCAAAAAAAATAAGAATTACAAAATTAATTAATTTACTCCATAATAGTAGGAGATAAAAAGATTACAGAATGTTTTTATTAAATCCAATTAATTGTTACAAAAAGTGAATCAAAATTTTGATCCGAATAATAATTTGTTGAATCGAGATAAATTAAAATTTATCAATTTTTGAATAAATTTGTGCTTGATTTCAACTTTATGAATTTGAAATTTTTTATGATTCATTAAGGTTAACTGTGTGAATTATTAAATTCCATTTCTTGAAATTTGTAATTATTAATGAAAATTGCATAATTTCAGGGTGATTACTTTCGTTGTCTACCATTAATAATTATGGGTTTACTTGCGATATCAGCCGGAATTGCATCATTTTTTTTACCGGAAACAATGGGTAAACCGATTCCACAAACATTAGCGGATGCGGAATTGTTCGGGAAATTGCATAAATTTAATTGCTTTAAAAGTATATCATATTTTGGGATTTCTTTTTTCTAATATAAAGTTATAAAAGGATTAAAATCAGGTTAAATTAAATCAATTAAATTAAATCAGATCAAATTAGATTAAATCAGGATTTCATTTAAGATCAAACGCAGATTTTTTTTAGACTGTTTTTTATTTATAAAATATAAAAATTTAGATGAATGAAATCATCCGAAATCATTTTAATTCAGCTTTCAACTTGATTTAAAATCAATAAATCAACTTCCATAGCTTGAAAATCTAACTTTCATTCAATTTTCATTCAATTGCGTTCAAATTTCATTTCTTAAAAATTCAAATTTCAATTTCACTTTAATTTAACTTGCATTTTCTGGAAATATAATTTAAAAAAAATCATTTAAGATAAAGTTTTATTTTTGATCTCGTAAGATTTATAATTTTTTCACGATTTCACATTCTTCGTTCTATAAGTGACGTTGTCATAAAGACATGCAACTAATTTAAGGTTTAATATTTATGTAAATTTTATTCCAAACTATAATTTAGCAATTTCAGAACAAAAAGAAAGCCCTTCCGGACTATATACAAATTTGGGAACACTTCGTACTGAAATTTCACAAACGGAAAAAACATCTGTTGCCGGTACTGATCTTTGATCAACCTGGAATATATTTAAAAAAAAAAAAAAATTGTTGCTTTTGGTTTTTTTTCAAAAAAAATTTTAAAGGTCAACGAGTCATGTGAAAACTAAGATTAAATATTGTTTTGATTCGTTCGATTTTTTCAAAATTTAAAAATAAGAAGTAACTGCATGAACTATCAAAAATTTCTAGCATCATTAAGCGAACTTTTTGGATTGCTATTAACGGATGAGAGCTCCAAAGAAATTTTGGTTTAACAAATCGACCTCACATTTTCATAGGATGTTTGTAGGATTATTTATTTTAGAGAAAAACAAAAAAAAAATCTCAATTTATTCGGAATTTAAATTTCATAAAATTTTTTATTTATATGAAAATAATGATTGTTCTTTTTTTTTGAAATAAGCATGGGAATAAAATTTTTTTGCTATGATGCACCTGATGATCTGTTTAGAAATATTTAGTAATCAGAGCCAAAAAGTTGAAAATTCCTAAACGAACTGAATCACTGCTGATCGATGAAGAAAGAGCATGGAATGCGCCAATTGTCTTGCGTGATTGACATATTTTTATGAAATTTTCGTTTGATCAGTATTTTGAATGAAATTTTATTCCTTGATTTCTAGTTTTTTTCAAGACGATCTTCATCGATTGGTTTTTTCACTTTTTTCGCATATTCGCTCGCAAATACAATTTTTTTAGACGGGAAACTAATCAATGCATGTATATATGTATATCAAGTTACATTCGTTTTTTTTTTTTTTATTTAATTTAATTACTTTAATTGAACTTAATGTGTTTTTCGATGTTTTTTTTGCGATAGAATTCGATTCTTCCGGGAATAAAATGAAAATTAATTTCCACTATTTTTGGTAATTTATTATTCTATTATAGAATAAATATATTTATCTTATTCCCAAACTGTATTCATTTTTATTCATTTAAGTTGATTAATTTATTTCCAGTGATTACTTAAACTGAATTTCCAATGTGTTTTTGGATGCTTCTTGAAATAGAAATCGGTATTTAAGGAAGAATAATACAAAGAAACATATTTGAGAGAAGTAAAATCTAGTATTTATTGATGATGTTATCTATTCATTTTTGCATGCTAACTTTCCATTTTTCATTTTCTTCTTTTCTTTTCTTTTTTTTTTGCAAATTACTAATTTCTCAATGGTGATGCTTCTATTCAAATCACTATGTGTTCATTATACACAAAATTGAAAACATGACATGCAAGCATGAAAAAGAATTAATAATTTGCGCATATGCATTTTACACAAATACATGAATATCCATTTTTTATACGTGCATATGTGAATATCCATTTTTTTTTTTTTACGTGCACGTATAAACATTCATTTTTCATACGTGCATCCATGAATGTCCATTTTTTATACATACACACACACACACACACACACACACGAATATCCCACTTTTCATACATGCACATGTGAATATCCACTTTTTTTAACGTGCATATATGAATATCCATTTTTCATGCTGCGTATATGAATATTCATTTTTTAAAACAAAAGTAACTAGTAACTACAATAATAATGATTTTTAAAAATTAATAAGTAAATTGCATTCATCGAAGTTTGGTTATCTTATGTATGCTGCAAATAAAACCCAAAATATGCATGCTGCAAATGTAATGTATATTCCGCAAAATTAAAATTATTTAATCAGTTTTAAAAAAATATTTATCAAAATTTCAATTATTTCAAAAATTTAAATATTTTATCTAAATTAAATGAATAAGTTTCAATTTTGTAAGAGATCAAAGAATCAGTTTATGGTATGAATACTGAAATTTTAAAAATTGTGACATCAATGATTAATATATTCCATCCTATGTTTTATACCAATGTATCAATATATATGTTTTGCTGATGTGTCGATTTATCAATCATGAGATTCATTTGTTTCGAAATTCTAATATCGAAATACTGGATGTTATCATATACGAATTATTTATGATATCGATTCATATGTTTTGATGCTATTTTGACAAATTATTCCAATTAATTTATCAGCTTATTTTGAACTCATTAATAATTGATAAATGACAAGAATTACTTCTTTTTTCTCACTTTTCTTTTTTTTAAAAATTACAAAAATATTGCACCATTTAATTTTATGATTTCTGTTCCAAATAGAATTCCGATTGCTTTTTTTTTATTTTTTGGTACGTTTTAATTGATGATAAAGTTTCCGTCCTTTTCTTGTCCTATTATTGCACATTCAATTATTTTCCATCATAACATATGCAAATCGATTTATTTTAATTTCTCACATTTTTTGGCAATTATTTTTTTTTTTTTTTGCGAATAACTTTTCCAATTTTATTATTTTTCTTGCATAGATACGTATATATATAAATATAATTTTTCATTTTTATTTTATTACATGCATTTGTATATATATATATAGATATATATAAATTCATATTTTTATTCTATACAAGCATTTATTTATGTATAAATGCAAATTTATGTGATATTTATGATTAATTATTTATTTCATATATGATAATAATCCATCAATTTTTAATTTTTTTTCTTCCTTTCTTTTTTCAATATAATTTTATGATAAAAATTTTGAAAGCTTTCGAAATATGCTTTTTTTTCTTTTTTCATTTCATTAAACCAATCAATAATATATCAATTTTTATTCATATTTTTTAGAAATAGAATTGATTTATTTTTATTTTAATCAAAATATTTGCAAAATAAAAATGTTATAATACTAATAATAATGAATTCTTCCTTTGCACTCTCTTTTTTTAATGCAAAAAACGCAGAACGAAAAAAAAAAAAAACGTATTTTTCAAGTGCAAATAAATTTGCAAAATAGAAAAGGCAAATTTTTGTTTGAAAGAGAAAGAAAGCGGAATAGCAAAATTTTGCAAAAGATTGATTTTAATGTAATGTTCAAATTTCATCGTATCATTCTGGTTGTTGTTCCCATTATCAGTTATATTACTGATTTGAATTGAAATCGGAATGTACATTTATCAAACGGTTATCATCAATTTGCCATGTAATGGTATTATCGTCAACAACACACCAAAGTCATCATTATTATCAATCGCTCATGAATAGTTCAAATTTTTTAAATTATTTCTATTCGAATAATTCATTGATTAATTAATATTAATTAGTATTAGTAATAGGAAGAATTATAATAATTATTCGAAAAATGATGAAATAATTAAGGGAAAAAAGATTTCTAAAAAATTAGGTGAAATTTTATTTGTACATTTTGAAATTTTACATGGTATAATTTATCAATAATTGTATAAATTATAAAGTTTTTGTAATATTACACATTTGCTTTTATTAAGGAAATGATTTTAAAAAAAAAAAAAGATTTTTATGAAAATTAAGTAAATTTTAACTTACTTTCCAAATTTTAGATGGCATACCGCGTGTAACATACTGTATAATTTAATATACTATAGAATTTCATTTATCGTTTAATTTAATATACTATAGAAATTCATTTCAATCAATACTAAAATTATCATATTTTCGTAATATTACACATTTATTTTGTAATTTGCGTTGGTGTTTGATGTTTTAAACAAAGACGTTTTTTTTTTTTTTTTTTTTTTTTTTTTTTTTTTTTTTTTTTTTTT
>JAOVVO010000309.1:0-90206 GCA_028564675.1 Onchocerca lupi
AACTTTTTAAATATTTCTATTCTTCTTTTTCGAAATAATTAATCTTTATCATTCAAAGCAATTAAAGGTATTTTGTAAAGACTGGACAATAAATTAAACTTTGAAAAGAAATGACATCATTTATATCTAAGCTAGTACAAAAACTTTGCAAAATAAACCACTGAAAGCTTTTTAAGAGAGGAAATTTTTATGAAAGACTTTAGACAGTTGGCATTTAACTAAACAGAAATCACCCTTATGTCATATCGTTGTTGCGATAGAAATGATACAGATTACAATCATCTTAGCATCGCAAGTTTTTTTTCCTAAAATTAATTTTAATCATCAAATATTTGGAATAAGTCAATATTTGGGAGGAGAAAAAAAAGGAATAGTACAAATTCAATCGTAAAAATTTTAATTTTTACTCTTATCATTTTATTATTTTGCAGCTAATTTTTTCAGACCAAATTCTATGATGAATTTTTTTGAATAAATACATTTCAATTCGAAAATTTGCTAATTGGTATTTGTAGTACTGAAAATTAGAATTTTCAAGTTGTTAGCAATATAAATATATTTTATGAAACTTTTAATCTGATCATCCTATCCTACATTTTTATCTTATTATTTTATCTTAATTGAACTTTCGGCATTCTGTATTGATAACTTCTTATAAAAATCAAAATGTAAATTTACACAACGCTGCAAGTTCTTCATCGATCGCTTTGAAATACAATGTTGCATTCGAATAAACGCATGCACTGAGTAGATATCGCGACTTTTTTTTAAATTGTCTGTGAGGATAAACATGTTTCCCGCCAAAATGCTCCGATCAATGAATGAAAAAAGTGAATTCAATCAGTCATTGATTCATTGCTGGATAATAGCGAACAAATAATTATATTGGTGAAAATGTAGCGTTTGAAATTCTTGACCAATTGATTTGAAATTTTGTATCAACGTTGCATTCGAATAGGCGCGTGTTTTTATATAGAAATGTGTGACAGGTGAAAGTAAATGAGCGGACATTTTTATTTATATAGACTAGCTGGACCAGTCATGCGAAGCATGGTGGGATGCAACTAGTTTTACACTAAAATTATAACTGTTGTATAAGGATCATTTCTTGAAAAAATTATATCAAAATAATTTCAGACCATACGATGATATTTCAATGGACAAATGAAATGAATATTTTATTAATTTTTTAATTGATCTGTTTAATGTATACTCATGCATTTAATCACTTACATTTACTGCATGACTGCTTAAGTCATTTGCTATTATAATGATACCGTTAAATGAGGCAACTGTTATGAACAATTATTTGGGAATTTTAAAAATAATTTTTACCTTTTGGTTAAATTACAATTTATCATCAATTATTCTACAAAAAAAAATAGAAGCCAAATTTCAACAATTTTACAATTCAGGCAGCTTTTCTAGTTGTCATTTGTTGCCTGATACTATTATCCTACTAAAGATTAGTATAAATTTTTATCAAAAGTTGAAGAATGTGACAAAAGAATGAAAAAAGGAAATGGAACAAAAGTGATAAATGATAAGGATGAAATATTTCCGGGATAAAGTTAAATTCTTTAGAATGCTGATTCAAGAACATAAAACTGCAATAAATGAAAAGGCTGCGAAACGAAAGAGATTCGAATTGGTGGACGAAAATGATAAAACAGAATATTTTCCAAAGATGAAAAAATTTTTTTTTTCAAATTTATATCAAATATAAAAAGAAATTAATTTCGTAAATATTAATTTATTTATTCCTAATCAATTTTTGGTCTTTTTTTTTTTTTTTGAAGTACATAGTAACAATGCGATTTTTATTCTATTTAGTCAATGAAAAGATAAATTGTTTGAGAAATCAATTCAAAAGTTATCTCTATTCAAACTTTGTTAATCTCAATTCCACTCCAATATCAAAGTTTTTATCTTCATGCAGAAAACTGATTTTTATATTATTACTAGCTTTTTTTTTCATATTATAACCAGGTTGAGTTTTTTTCTAAATTTTTTAAATTTTTTTTTTGTAATGTTAACGATTTTTACATTTTTATTAAGCTTGGCCGACTCCAACTAATTTGATATTATAGACCAATTTTTTTTTTTTTGATATAATTTCATGTTGTATAATTCTCGAAGCGTTGACATCAACAATACTATTTCATTGAACATTTCACTTCTAAATTCAAGGAATTTTTTTTTTATTACCTCACATTTATAGCTACTTTCTATTTGCTCAGGAAATCTAATTTGAAGTAAATCAATTCACTTTTTGAAGGAAAAAAAGAAAAAATAAGTTACAAAATTCGGAAACTGAAACATTCATCGTTAATATTAGCGAATTCAAAATTCCTTTCTACTCATTTTCAGCCTAAAAATTCTTAAAGTCATTCTTTTTTTCGTCGAACATTACAAAAATTTCATTAATTTCTCAAATGATAAAAATATTTTATAAGAAATACAAATTTCTTCGAATTTTCAAATCACTGCTAAATATAATCAATTCATTGAGTCCTTAGAAAATCTATGAAAGCCCAGTATCATAAAAGCTTACTAAGAGTAGAATTATATACTCATTCTAATTCCAAAAATTTAAATATTATTTTACTATGACTATTTAAAAATTTAAATACCATGATTTCGAAAATTTCAAATTTTAAGGTGAAAACTTTGAACTGAAATTATATAATTGTCAAAACTGGCTTATTTTCACTTATTTATAACTTATATACTTATTCTATATTAAAATTACAATATTCCATCAGGTCGAACTTCCTTATATCATTATGATAAACTGCGGGAATCTACCGATGATAACTGAATAGATCAAATTTTCAAACGAAAAATTTTTTTTATTTTGAATTTTTGAATTTGACTGATTTTGGCGATGATTATTTCGATAATTTAGGAAGTCGTATTGTTTTCGTAATGCTTCCTTCAAAAATTAGATTTTCTAATCCATTAAGACTAATGCAATTATCGAAGAGGATTTCTCAAGGATTTCGATAAGTATGAAGAAACAATCTTCTCTATCATCCTTCCGCAGCACATTACAATGAATTTTCGATGTTAATGCAACGATTGAATTCAAGAAAATAAAATAGCTTATGTTATTTTCTTTTTTTCTAAAAAATTTACAAAAATATCAATTTAATTTTTGATTTAATTATTTGCATCAAATTAAACCCGATTGTTTATAAAAATTTTTCCATCTCATTCTATTTTTGCGAATTTTTTCCATCTCATTCTATTTTTGCGAATATTTCTTCTAACATATAAAACCGATTGTTTATGAAAACTTTTTCCATCTCATTCTATTTTTGCGAATTTTTTCCATCTCATTCTATTTTTGTGAATATTTTTGAAGCATTTTAATTATCCTCAATTATAGTTTGTCTGTTAGAACGACATATTCCTCTCATGCTAAGATAAAATTTGCTAGCTAAAAACGAACATATGGGATAAACTGAAGACAAAAAAAATGCGATGACTGATAACCAGATATCATAACTTCAGATTTTTATGGAATTAATTAGAAACAGATGTAATCCGTGAAAATAACTATTTCCTGAAATTTGACTCATTGAGAAATAAACAATTTGTTTCGTTTTTCTAAATGTCAATGAATGTTGTAATTTAAAAGAATTTCATCCATTTAATGTTTTAAAAATAATTTATTTCAACGTTTATGATGAAATAAACCATTTTTAAACCATTTCTTACAAATAATTTTTCACTCACACTGAGATTTTTCTCTTGTTTTCTGTTCATTCGATCGTTTTTAAAAAGCTGTTTAAAATTTTAAAACTTTTAAATGAGGAAAAATTCGTAAAAATTATTTTGCTAAATTTTGTTGCTTTGAATTTTGCATTGATTTTGCCAAACTCAAAATATTGCTTTAAGAAGTCAAATAGCAGTGAAATTTGAGCAATTTTATTTTTAATGAAATGATTTTTTAAATCAATAATTGATTTTTTTTTTTTTTTAATTGATTGAACAAATAAAATTTCTTTATTTTCACTACGCAATTCTACGCTTTGAAATATTTCAAAGAATAAGTCTTTCATATTTTAAATGATCAAATTCATAAAGAATGAAAACAAACGTCATTTTGTTTCAAAAAAAAAAAAAAAAAAAATTTTTTTTTGAAAGAGAATTTTCTTTTAGTAGCAAAATTTAGGACAAATTTAGGAAAAAAATTTACACTTTTTACCGAATTTATTTGAGAAGAGAAGTATTTCTATCGTTTCTATAATGTTTTACATTTATTGAAAATGTAATTTATTTCGGAATTTTAGAGAAAAATGGAAATAATCATCAGTGAAAACGACGATTTAAGATTCGACAAATTTAAATGTAAACTTTTAAATTTTGGACAGGTTTACATTCATTATTATCGAAAAGAGCAAATGTTAAATATAAGATAAGAAAAGATCGAAATGTATTTTTTTAATTTCAAAAAAAAAAAATTATTTTTTTAATTTCAAAAAAAAAAAATTCAATTAAGCATTATTCAGTAGTAGCAAGTGTTTAATCCAGAAATGATTTTCATTTAATAATTATATCTTTAAGTAATGCAAAAAAAAAAGTGTAAGATTCAGCTAATGTAGGTCGGTCGTTCAGATTATTCAATTCTGATTTGATTTAAAATGATTATTAGCAAAATGCTAAATTTGAGCCTCCTATGCACTTAACGACACAAAATGAAATTTGAACATGCTTGAATTAAAATGAAGTAAAAATGAAAATTTAGTTCCATTAAATTGAATTAAATCGCAGGATATTGAAAACTATGATAAAAAAAAAAAAAAAAAAAATCATTAGTTATAGCAAGTAAAAATTCAATTTACCAGCCCATTCCGGTTTAAATATTTTTTAGTTCAGTCACCAAAAAGCAATATAATTTTTTAAAAGTAAATCATTAATCATATCTGTTATTTACTGATAATTAACAAGGGTGGGAAAAATTCGTCAAAACTGGGATTAAAGATTAATTAGTTATTAATTATAGTCATTTATTTAGCTATTCCAAGTTTACTTATTTTTTTTTCTAACTGATTATTGTTTTTCTTTATAATATTGCTTTATTCTTTTTCATTTATCTGCTTATCATTTTTTTCCTTCTGATTTTTTTTAGAAATATAATAAAAAAAAAATGACAAACAAATAAAAAAGAAGAAATATTTCAAAAAGTAATACGTTTGAAAACTTCATTAATTATATCCCAAAATTGGCTATTTCTTAAAATTGAAATTTCGTCTGTCTTAAAAACATACAATGCATTATCAATGGAATTATTCACAATTATTTACAATTATTCAATTTTTTCAATTTTTTGCTAGTAAAAGTTTTTTCTTTTTTTTTTCGGTTAAAAAATTTTGTATTTTTACTTCTCTTTTCTTTGTCATTGAAATTTCCAAATATTATTCATGCACAGCGAAAAAAAAAAATGATGCTTGAAGTAGATTTAAAAATCTTTTTTATTTTTGGCTTTTCTTTTGGATGGCAAAATAGATAAAAAATGTTAATTTTAAAGAAATTGATAAAAGATAAACGAAAGCGAAACATTTTTAGTTTCAATTTCAAAAAAACTTCTCGGATGATTTTTAGGGAAAAAAAAAACTTCTCATTTTCGGGTAAAATTAATTTAGATAAAATTGAATAGTTAAAAAAATATTGAGCAAAATGTGTGCAAAAAACGAAAAAGAAAAATAAGGTTTTTTTTTTAATTTCGTATTTTCTAAATTTCAAATATTTATTTATTTTTTATTTTTTCAATAACTAAATTATTATTAGTGACAAAATCTGGGAAAAATAGGAAAAAATTTTTTGCAGAAAAAAAAGTTAATCAATATTTCAGAAATGCTGAAGATCATTTTTAATAGCTTGCATTAATAGATTCTTGTAGAATATTTTTAAACTTAATTATTTAAATATTACAGAAAAAAATTATTCGGCCCGAAACATTGGGCCAGAAATAAATTTGTGATTCATAGACTCATACGAATTCTTTTCATTGTCTCGAGAAAAGGAAGTAAATTTTTTTTTTTAAAGATTTTTTAAAGATAATTTAAGATTTTCTTTTTTTTTTTATTTTTGAGTATTTGTTGCATTTTTGTAAGTCTTTTGTTCCATTTACTTCTTTCATTTCTTTTGCAAAACATTAATGTAGCTATTAAATTTCAAATTCGAATTGATAGATATGAAAAAGTTTTTTTTTTTTTTTTTCATTATTGTTTTAAATTCACTATTATTTTTACGATTTGTTTTGACTACTGCAATATTATTATCTCTTTTCTCTTGCACATTCGGCTGATTTTGATTCTGGTCTGTTTTTCTGAATTCTTTCAAAATGATTACTAAATTCATTATTGAAATTAATTTTCAATTTTAGATTATTACATTAAAAAAATTGAAAGCTATTGTTAAGTATTTATTCATAGAAAAAAAAAAAAAAAAGAAAAAAGAAATGAAAAATAATATGAACATTCAATCAACAATTTTAATACTAATTTAGACTATTAATGATTTTATTTTTTAATTGTAAAAAAATAATTCAAATTTTGAAAAAAAATGATCGATAGAATTGTAATTTCAAACTTTACTAATTTTAAAATTTCATCATAAAAAAGTCTCATTGTATGATTTAATGAATAAAAAAAAAAAAAAAAAAATTCCTCCAAATAATCTTTGACTTCATTTTTTTTTCTACAATTTAATCAAATTTAAGCATTTTTTTTTTTTTTTTAACATTTTAATCCTATGTGTATATTTATTTCATTCAATTTATTATCATCAAATGGATATGAAAAATTCAATTATCATCATAATCAAAAACACTGCTAGCAGATTTAATTCAATCCTCTTATATTTTTTTTTCTCTATTCCTTCTTCTATTTATATTTTATAAGTAATAACTAATTTTTGAATTATTATCGCTTTTGGCATTGACAGCAAATTTAGTCAAAACTCAAGTATCCATGCTAATCATTTTAATTTTATCAGAAAGTAAATTAAAAATTTGCGAATGCTTTTTCTTTCTATCATCTTTTTATCCCCCCCTTTTTTTTTTTTTTTTTTTTTTTTGCTGTTATCATATGATAAAAAATTTTAAATTAAAATTTTTCTAATTTTAAGATCAAAACAATATTATTTAAATATGAAATACAGTGTCATCAATAAATTTCATCTTTTCACTAATACCGCATTTTTAATCGTGTAAATAAATCAATCGTGATCATAAGCTTAATAATAAAACTTCAAGTCTAGACATACTAAAGTAGAAAAAAAAAAAAAAAAAAGAAAACAATCCTATAATTCTCGTTTATCTTATCACTTGATGAAAATTATTATTTTAAATTCAAAAAAAAAATATTATTTACTTAGAATTTTATTATTTACTTAAGAATTTTGAATATTTTTTTTTTCTGTAAATTATAAATATTCTTCAAAATTTATCTTCTTCTCTCTTATAGCACTGAGAGTTATTTTTATATTTTCAAATATTTTTTTTCCAAATTCTTGTTGATTAATTGAAAATTTCAACGAATAATTAAATGATGAATAATGATGGTTTGTTGATATTTGTTATCTTATCATATCAAATCATTGTAGAAATCATATCACTTATAATCTACATAATTTCAATGCAGTCAATATATCATGTATTTCCAATATCTTCATAGTATTCCATTATTACTGATGTATTCGCAGCTATTTACAACTGTTGAAGATTTAAATTCTAATCAGCAACAACGTAACAATGATGACCTTATGATTGATCTTCCCAATGGATTAACAGATCTTGAGGTAAACAAAATTACAAATTATTCAAATACAAAAATTTTGTACCTTTTCGTCAAGGTTAATTTCATTTTTCCAGAAATATTATTGGGAAATTTTTGCTCAAAACAACAGATTATTGGCCGAACTCAAAAATAATTTTCGAAAGGTTATTAAAGTATTCAAAAAAAAAAAAAAAGAAGAAACCGTATAATTTAATATACTCAAATTAAAATAACAAACTTATCAATAGTTCAATTGAAAATTTTTCTTTCAAATATACATTTCGCTTATTTTTTATTCCAAATATTGCTTGCAATTATATCATCACAAAGATTATATCTTTCAGAAGAATTTCGTTTCTTGTTTACTCACACAATTGCATGCAGCGAATTATTTGAAAAAAAAAAAAAAAAAAACGAAAAAAAAAATTCCTAAAATGTCAAAAAATTCATTCCACATACATATCATCATCTCGTATAAATGATTTATTGATTAATTGCTATTAATTGTATGACGAAATCCAATTAACCTTTTTAATCTAATTTATGACTTGAAGTGAATTTTAACAAGCCAATTAACACTAAATTATATATATATATATATATGTGATTGAAAAAATCTAAATACAATTAATCAATCTGTCAAAATTTCAAAATATTTTATCCATTTTTTCTTCTTTTTTTTTTTCAGTTAGAAGAACCTTTTTTAAAACGTAAAAATCTACTCGAATTATCCAAAATAATGGATAATGATATGACAGGTGAGTAAATCGATTATTTATTTATTACAATTGATTCATTTAAAATTTTAGGCTAAACTTTTTTTTCTCTCCTTAATGAAAATATTATCAGTTATAATTATTACTTTTTTAACAATGAATAATCCAAATGCTTATTTTGATACTAGTGAATTTTTTCATCTTAGAATAAAATCATCATAAAATGAGCTAAGATTGACTATAATTAGTTGATATGCTTTTTGTTGATAATTTGAATTATGATTTTATTAAAGCAAGAATTAATTATATAAGAAATTTGATGAAATACATTCAATGAAAAAAAAACTTTAAAAATATAAAATAATGAGCTTTATGCAGTTTATTTATTTATTTATTTTTTGATTAAATATAAAATTATTATGAAGCATAATTAGTATTTATTGTATTAAGATATTATGAGATTATCTTACTCTTTTGAAAATTTTGATAATAACATTGCTTGTTATCGATTAATTTCAAAATTAGTTTCCAAAATTTTCATTCAACAATGTATTCTTTCAGCGGAAACATCGATGCATGTCCAAGAATCATCAATTACTGATCTGGAATACAATAAAATTGATCATGTTTGCATGTCAGATAAAAAAATAATTGAAATTTTGTTACAAAATTATAAATCTCATAAAACTCCATCAGAAGAGGGTGTTATCGTTCGGATTGAGGTTTAATTTTAATTTGAAATGATTCAAAATTCAAATATCATCTTTTTTATCATATTTAATTTGCATAAATATCACAAGAATCAGAAGTTTTAAATGTTCCAAAAAATTGATAGAAAACTAATCATTTTCAATAATTATTTTGTTTTTTTTTTATTTTTTCAGTAATTATTTAATTTTAAATTAAATAATTTCCCTGTGCATTTCTCTTTCTTCCAGTATTTTGTAATCTTATCATAATTTTTTCTTCAAAATAATAGCAAATTATCAATATTTCCATCGAATTAATTATATTAATTATATTAAGGTATGGGTACAAGAAGTAAATTCAGTAAATGAAATAACATCCGATTTTGATATGGATATCTATCTAACCGAATTATGGGTTGATAAAGCACTCAGATATGATAATATGAATCCATGCAAGTTTAATTTATCTCTTAGCAATGAGGTAATCTTATCAACTTTTATCAAATATGCTTAATTAATCACATAAAGGATGAAAAATTTTATAGCAAAATGAATTTGTAATTAAGACATAAAATAGATAAAATATGAATAATAGAAAATTTCATTTGATTCTTTTAACAATCTTAAAAATTTCCTAAATTAATCAATCGTTTGATAATATTCAAACTAGGAAATTATAAAAAATATATCAAAAAATAAAGTGCCAACTAAATTTTGATAAAATCGTAGTAATCATAATCAATCAATATTCATATTTGATTTATTAATCGTAATATATTTGTTTATGCTAAACTTTTTTTTTTTAATCTCATTTATTTATTTGTTGTAAAAATTCATATAGGATAATTGTACAATATGATTTCTATTTCTTTACTTGGATTAAAATTTTCTATTCTTTATTTTCAATTTAATTTAATGAAATTTAAATTCACTATAATTTATTATTTCAAAAATTATGCGAACAAATTCATGATAATGAAGGAAAACTTTTAGATTTTAGATCAAATTTGGAAACCTAATACGGTATTCATTAATAGTAAATCAGCTAACATACACAAATCACCGTTTACCAATATTTTCCTTATGATTTATCCAAATGGTACTGTATGGGCTAATTACAGGTATTCGAAATTTTTTAATATTCGTCAAGTTTTTTTGTATTTTTGAAAAATAAAAATAAAAATAAAATACATTGTAATGAATTTTTTTTTAATTACCAAAAAAAAAAGAATTTTTTTTTGATGTAATGAAGTTATAAATAAAAATATATCAAGTAATATTAGATTATTTATTGTTAAAAAATGGATTTTTGATGGATAACAATTTTTTCTTTTTTTTTTTTTTTTTTTTTTTGTTGAAAATTATTAGTTTCAAAATTTCAGAATACAGGTAAAAGGTCCATGTGAAATGGATTTTACATCATTTCCAATGGATGAACAAACATGTCAATTAACATTTGAAAGTTTCAATTACAATAACCAGGTACATTAATTTTTATGAAATTAATTATTTCAAGCAGAAATATTTCAAATATTTCAAGCAAAAGTAAATTTTTCATTTTTTATATAAAATTTTCAAAATTTGCTACAATTATTTCTGTTACTTTTCTCTTTCATTATTTCAAATTTCAAAATGATTTTTTTTTCATTCATTAAAAACTTTGCAAAAAAAGAAAAAAAAATCAAAAAACTTTTTGCTTATAAAGATTTATCCATTAAATTCAATCTTATGTAAACATTAATAAAAAAGGATTAATGCATATTCTCATAAATAGTACTTTAATCTTATTTTAATAGATAATTATCGCTTTAACTTTGTTTGCATTCATGTTGATTAAATAAAATTAAAAGTTAATTTATTTAATTAAAAATTTAAATTTAAATTTAATATGTGTATTTAGGAAGAATCAAAAAATTTTTTTATCTATTCGCATGTTTTATCCGATAATTTATATAAATCTTAGCCAGTTTTATGGTTAATGGCTAATGGTTAAAAAAAAAAATAATAAATTGATGAATGCTCGAAATTTGAATTTTATGAGAAACATTATCGTAATTAAAATAAAAACAATTTAAATTTGCAGATAATTAATCAGAAAATGCGTAAACTTATTAACTATACAGTACCATGCAATATATTGTGTGGAAATCTTATCAGTAATCAAAAACCTGAATTATCAAAGCATTAGTTTTTATCAGATTGATAATTCATTATTGTTTTTAAAAATTTTTACTAAAACTTTATTCAGGAAGTTGATATGCAATGGATCAATACGAAAGAACCATTAATATTGTTGAAAGATCAAATAATCCTACCTGATTTTGTACTTAGTAGTTATAATATCTCTATCGAACTTGTGGTAGGTAATTTTAATTTTAAAATTTCAAATTGCACGAATTCGAATTTCGTGATTAAATTATTCAGCTAATTTCAATTATTTGCAATCAATTTAATGATTTTTGATTATAATATCAATTAATTATTATTATTATTATTATTAGAAAGACAACAACTTTTGAATATGTTAATTCAAATTTTCATATTTGATTGAAATATATTAAAATCGATGAAATTTGAAAAAAATTATCATTATTAAAATTAATGGATAGCATTAAAACATTAATTTAAATAAACTTTAGATATTGCGGGGAAATATATGCATCATAAATTAAGCGATTCTAAGAATTCTGGATTTACATCCAGAATTTTTAATGAAAACTTAAATTTACAAAATTTACATCCAATGTTATGATATCTAAGCTATTTAAATATAATAAATAATCAATTAGTTCCGAATTTATGTTTAAAAAAATTTATAAATATTATCTAATATAATACGAAATTTTATATTACAGACATATCCAGCTGGTGTTTGGAATGAATTAACAATGAAATTTACATTTACTAGACGTTACGGATGGTATATATTTCAAGCATATATCCCAACTTATCTTAACATTTTTATCAGGTAAATTAGATGACTTATCAGTTTATCAAATTTATTATATATCTATCTAATAAATAACTTGTCAATTCATCAAATGCTAAAATTTTCAATATATAGTTAATCAGATTTACAAGTAGATAATCCGTTAAAATAATCTATAATTTATCAGTTTATCAGAAAGATTTGTAATTTGCCGATTTAATAAGTTTATCAGATGGATATACATAATTTCCAAATAAATGATATTGAAAACAAAAAAAAAATCTATCCATTAAGCATGTACAATTGTTGAAACCACAATTTCAACTGGTTTCTAATTTTTTGTCTGTAAATTTCAAAAACTTAAAATTAAATCTCCATTCTAATTGAAAATCCTGTAAGATAATTGTAATATTATTACTATTATTATTATTTATGTATTATTCATATATTTACATGTTTATTTTAGGACAAATAAAGAGAATAGAGTTATAAAAATATGCAGATCTTATTCCCGAAATATCGTCTTATAGATTAGGAAAATTCCGGGATAGATTATTTGAGGATTATTATCGATCTAAATTTTAAAATTGTTCGGAAAACTTTTGAGGAATTTAGTTTTTCCAAATGTTCTTTGATGATTATATGGATTGAATGAAAAAAAAAAAAAAAAAAAAAGAAAAATTGCATCCAATTAATTTAAATTAATTCCTGATTCACTGATTCAACTAATTTTTTTAGTTGGATCAGTTTTTGTTTTAGTGTCAAAATGATCCCAGCACGTACATTGCTTGGCGTTAATTCACTTCTTGCTCTTACGTTTCATTTTGGCAATATAATGCGAAATTTGCCTCGTGTCAGTTACGTTAAAGCATTGGGTTAGTGACCATTTAATTTCATAAATTTTTATTCGCTTTTTTTAAAAGAAATATCCATTTTGAACAAATTAATTTCAAAATTTTGATTTTTTAATTCAAAAAAAAAAAAAGTGAAACTAAAATTTATAAGAGGATATAATTCTAATTATTTTAGATGTTTGGATGCTATCGTGCCTTTCATTCGTATTTTGCTCACTTCTTGAATTGGCTGTCATCGGTTCAATTAATGCTCGAAGTGAAGTAAGTTTAATTCTAAAATTTCAAATTAATCGAAATGTAAGATTATGCATTCTGCGACTAGAGCTTTACAAAAATTATAAAAATTCATATCACCAAGAATTCCGAGAAATCCCAAAGATAGCTTTAATAAACTTTGGATATCTATCATAAATTTACATATATTTGAAATGAATCCTTCATAGCAAGTATTATAAATGGCTTTAAATAAATAAAATTCATTCATTCTTCTCTTACTTCTGGTTTTTCCAGTCTTTTGTTTGAAAAAAAATCTTTTTGTGATGATTATTGTAATTAATATTATCAATTTCAGGCAATTACTAGAAAAGAACCTCTCAAAAAACGGGCATCCTCGGTATATGCTGGTCGGAAATATTCACCCATCATATATCATAAAAAAATTAATGATAACATCGTTGCAAGACTTATCAGGTAAATGTGCTATGGTACTGCATATCCATATATTTGTTTGAGCGTTCCAGGACAAAATTCTATTTTCCGAATATTTTTATTTTTTTTTTGTGACAAATTAAATATTTGAAATCATTAACAAATTATATCCTGGGATAAGTTCTATCAATTTTAGAACAAAATATCAATACCTATGTAGATTTACAATTTAAAAATTATCAATAATAATTTTAAGATACAGATTTTTTCGCCAGATTTCGCATAGCGAATCCACCACTAATTCATCATAAAACATTCTTGTCATAATGCAAAACCCTGGCATTTAAAATATCGTGGCGTATGCTTCAAGATACTGGGAAAAGTTTTCTCATCCTTGTTCATAGTTATAAATAAAATAGAAACTACATGAATTTTTGCCAGGATGGTTGTAAATTTTTATCCTCTGCTCTCAGTATTAGTTTTAGCGTGAATCAACCAAATCTAAAAGAAGAAGCATTATTTCTGAATTCGAAAGATATTCCTGCTTCTAGAAATCGACGACGGAAAGCACGCTTATTGTTCCAGCAATACAAAAGTCGCTGGACAGCTGACCGCATAGATCATATTTCTATAATTTTATTCCCGACTTTATTTACTATTTTCAATGTAATTTATTGGAGTTATTATCTTACACGAAGTAGATAATACAACTTCAAAAGCAAATCTGATTTACTCCTATTAAAGACAGCTAAACCATACTATATTTTGCTTGCCTTTCCATTTCTCAAATTTAATTCGGAAAAAGCCGAAAATTTGAGATCAGAAAATTAACCAGAAAGTCATTGTAATGCCAAAATCTATCAAAAGATATTTGATGATGGTTCATCCCTAAACCTGTATAAGACAATAAATATAAAGTTGCTAACGCCACTTTCACTAATAACTACTAAAGACAAAACACAATCAAATAATAAATAAAAAATTTAGATCAGCCTAATAATTGCTCATCTGAATATAATCCACTTTATTATTGTTGGTTCATACTTACAATAAACAAAAAGATCGTATGCTTATTGTATTCAGACTAACAAGAATTAAGTTTGGAAGAGGAAAACAAATATCCAAAACTGATGATAACTTCATTTAATTTCAAACAAGACTGTTATTTGCCAATAAAACTTCATCTTGCTTGAAACTAAAGTAAAAATAATTTAAAAATAACAATATAAGGTGTAGAGGTTTCTATATCTCTTGGCAAAAATTGAACTGACAACAAATTAAGGAGAAATATGCCAAAAAAACGCAAATACCCGTGGAAATGATAAGACAACGGAATAATTCCCAAGCCGAAAATTTGAAACTTCCATACCATACGTTTGTTAGCTTGATTTATAAGATTCACAAATAAAAAAATTTTGGAAAAAACTTCATATTTGTGAAATATAATGACCTAATTCGCAAATAAATATCATGCCCGTCTCGCAAACCTGGATATACTTGCATCATCAGCTACAGCAATCATATGCTGGCCACATGGGCTAAATGCAATCTGTCTTATGGCACACCCAACATCTCTAGGATGCAACACGTGATTACTGAAAAGAGGAAAAAAAGATTTGGTAAAATGACTGGTTCACAAAACAACTTCAGAAAAATCAAAATTGCAAGCCTGAGGTCATATTTCATTTATAAGAAAAACTTTCAAGTGAAATTATCAAGTTTATCCAAACTGTCCATGATATATTGTGCGAAAAAAAACAAATAACCTTTTTATGGAGGGCAATGAACCATTGTTAAGTTCCCATACGTGAATTTCACCTTTTTGATTACCACAGACAAGATACTGAAATTAAGAGTAAAAAGTTTAAGATGAAAAACGCTCGGTCTCACAAACCTTCCCCTTCTTCACAAAAAACTTTTTCAGAAGATGGTATCTCTATTGAATATTCAATGTAGCTTCAAATACAAAACAACAGAACACTCTAGCGCTCTGTAAATCGCTTCATATTAAAGTGTGAATATGCGAAATGAATAGTATCCAATACTAAAAATCATAAGTAAATTGGATGAAATTTTAAGTAAAACGACGACAAAGAAAGAAGACAATAAATTACCTTCTCCAGTGGATCAATTTCAAATTTGATATACCACATATTGGTTTCCGGCAATTGCATTTGACGAAAATGAATAACGCAAGTTTCGGTCTTCACTTTATTACCTTGTCCAGCGACTAAATCGTCAAAATCACCAAATTTCCATAACACTATTTCATTTTCAGTTGACTGGAATTATTTTTGAAATATTTTTTGATTTCAAAATATATATTTTAGAATGTCCAATCATTGCTGCTCTTTACACCTCGTTAGTACTAATTCAATCTCCAAATATCTAAATAACCTATAGAAACAAACGTAACTTCAAACGGTGAATTACGATCGCCTATAAAATGATAAGTTTACCTTAGAAAATATGAGTCTATGAAAAATACGAACACAATCAACGTAATTGGTATGTATATCACGGGTGCTACAACGAGGATAATGTATTTCGGCTGGGAAATCAACCAACTGTAAAATGGTTTTTTGATAACAGAAAGTATTTATAATTGGCTTAAAAATTGCAAGCGATATGCCCTAAAATAAAAGCACACTAGAAATGAATGAGCATTAATATTTTTTTTTTCGTTTAAGTTTTCAAAGGTAAATTTCAGGTTTAATTCCCAGCCAAATAATGATTGAAATCTATAAGTACATTAGGTAATTTAATAAATCACTTGGAAAAATAACCAACTAAAACTGTCAATATTTCTGTTTACGCCAAGTTTGCTTTTTTAAAATGAAATTACCAGTAACTAATAGCCATATCCACTAAAATCTCAGAATATATTGACAAAAAAATAATGTGAGAAATTAGTTTACTCTGAGATCAGCTTTGGACTGCTCAACAAGCCGATCAACACCACTTCCCTTTCCTACATACCACAACTTGACAGTATGATCCATGCTTGCCGATGCCAAATATTCACTTGCAGCATCAAAATCCTATAAAAAATTAAAGAAATTTGCTACATGCCATAAAGTGATAATGCATCTATTAATAAGTATCAAATTAAGAGATAGTGTATAATTTTATAAAACAAACTATTTAACTGCTATAAAAGAAGCTATGGCGTTATATTTATTTAAAATGAAAACTATTGTTAAAAACGAATTTGCAAAACTCCAAGACAAAATATTCTGGAAAATTGTTCGTTTATAAACTTACTACTGATATAACCTGATCCAAATGGCCTTCAACTCCTCCTAGAATAGCTAAACAAGCACTGTTATGAATATTCCATATTCTAGCTGTGAAATCCTTGCTAGCCGAAGCGATAATCATGGAATCGTTTGGAAAAACACGAACATCATTTACAGCATCACCATGCCCTATCAAACTCTAAAAATAATTTTAGACCTTGCTTCGCAAACTCATGAAATATGTAGGAAATCTGAAAACACTGACTATAATTACAGAACACTAATTTATTCCTACACTATATGCTAAACTTAGTAGTAGTTATAGTTTCAAACGTGATTAAAGTAAACGAACATTAACAAGATCACCCGTAACAACATCTATTACTCGTATAATTCCTCGATTTCCACCAGCAATTACGACATGTACATCATTCTCAGTATCATATGCCCAACAAACCGAAAAAAACCATTCAGTTTTCTGAAAAAAAAGTCAAGTTTAACACACGGAAACTCAAGCTTTTTAAATGAAATGCAGTAAAACAGAAATTTTATACCCAAAGCTCATTGTTAAACATAAGAGATAAGAATGTTTTGCTTACCGCTGAATCGTGAAAACTTCTCAATAACTTTACACCATTTCCACCTTTCGTTATTGCATATATCGATACCTATATTTGGATCTGGCTTAACTGGATGCTTTGACAGAAGCTAATAGAAAATTTTCAATCGTATGCTTAATTTACTCATTCATACTAGTTTTCTATCGATAGTGGAAATTACTAACTACGGTATAAAATACGAAACGTGATAAGCTTTTTAATGCATTTATTTCTACGCGCAAAGGATGGAGAAGATAAACAATTAAAAAGTTAACTAAGAGAAACAAGAAAATTTATATTACTACATTTAAAAGAAAAACTTGATTGGTCGCAAGTTATTTTTTATTGTAAATCTAAAAGACGATTTTTTCGAGCTCCATAAGACAAATTATGATGGGTTGATACTTCTATCAATGATGAATTGATAGAATTAAAAGTTAAAGTAACTCAAACAATACTGCTCATATATTAAATTGCAATGAATTACTAAATCATAAGTGAAATTTTGGGAAATTAATTCCACCTTTCACTGTTAAAAATTGCTTTTTCAGGAAAACAAAAAACCCTCACTCGATTTTCTCCAACAGTCGCAAAATGTGGATGAGCAATAAGATAAGGACTAAATGCAACACCATATATTGTCTTCTTATGCCCTTCCTGAAATATCAAATACATTGCGATTTGCATTCGATATCTTTTTCTTTAAATAATATTTTTTCTACAATGAAGATCACGACGATTTCATATTTCAAGAAGAAAAAGTGATTTAAGGAAAATACAAAATTTTCTCTTTTCTTGAAATTCTGACAATTTTTGAACAGATAATTTTTTATGGATAAATATTTGTGAATCAAAGCTAAGAATATTGCCCTTTTTTTCAAAGCTGATGAACGTCAAAAATGGTAATGTTGAAATGCTTTAGTTAATCTTCGCTTCAGTTGAATATACAAGAAATAATTAGTATGTTATTAAGGAAAAATAACTCTAACTCTAGAAAATAACAATGTATAAAAAGAAAACTAGCAATAAATATATCTCGAAAATGCGAAATTTAACTAACATATACAGTAGAGAGATGCTTGAAGGGTATCCTTGGAGGGCTTCGAAGAGAATTTGATGACTTCATCGACTTCTTATTTTTCTGAAATGATCAATGACCAACAATCAATGCTTTGTAAATGCAATCACCAGAAATCAGCCATAAAAAAAGAATCATCATACAGTTTGAGGGACAAATCTGTTTCCTTATGCACAAATGGCACTATATATCGTCCTCCATCGCAGATTAGTTGTACTCAATGAACAGAAAATTCTGTAGTAAATACTAGATATTAGAATATTCCAGCTTTATTCTACTTGACCTGATGATTTGTCTTCAAAAGAGATAAAGAATTTTAATTTCAATCAAATTGTTATATATTTAAAACACAAATAAATAAAACTAAAGTTACCCGAGAAGTGGAGTAGGATGAAGACTGACTTGCTTCACTGGTACCACTCGGACTGGATACCCTTCCAAGCGACATCTTAAATATATTCGCATGCTTTTTTTTTTTTTGAAAAATAAGGTCACATTTTAAATGTTTATTCAATGTAAAACATGAATTTCATCTTGCTTTTAAACATAGATATAACAAAAATTCTAAAGAGAAATTGTAAAAATATAATATTAGAATTAAACTGTCAATTTTTTTTTTCTTTTTTTTTCAAAGATGTCACTTCTGAAAAGTTTTCTATGAGAAAGTGAAAAGATTATAAGATTAAGCGCTTCAGGATTTCCATCTTGGATTTTTCTTTTTTTTTTTTTTTTTAGCTATTAATTTCAATATTTTATCTGTGATAATCGAGACGGTTTTCAATACCTTACTAGATAAAGAAGTCAAAGAGATGATTCAGAATATTCCCAATACCTTATACATCTTCTAATTTACGTGACTTTTCCGAGTAAACATGAATACATTTTTGAGATAAAATTCGAACAAAGATCCACGATTATTGTATTCTATGTAATATTCGAATAAAAGTAAATGTGTTTCATATTTCAAATACTGTTTTAAAGTTTATAACCGAATGCAATATTTTAGGTGATGTTTCATCACAACTGAAAATTTAAACCTATTTACGCTATAAATTATTAAAAATCTTTACAAATAATCTAGTAATATCCCCCTTCTCTTAGCCTGAAAATTAATAAAAAGTTTGGAAGGTTAAAATAACGCTTAAAAATCACTCTACACATAAACAAAACTAATAAACAATAATTTACTCTCAATCTTTACCTCAAAATTTAATTGTATTTTTTCGGCTATTTCTCATCCCTCTTTTTCTATTCCTATTCATCTCCGCTTTTTCTCTTTCTCTTTCCCTCCATCTTTCCTCCTAGTCCTATTTTTGTCAACTTTTCTACTATTCTCTTCAACTGTCGTTGTTTCCTCTTGCTTCGATACATGTTCAAATTAGTTAATTAATATTTGATAAAGGCAAAAATAATTCATAGTGATAACGATAAAAATAATATAGTAATTAACATAACAATAATATTATTAGTGTTAATAATTAAGAAATAAGTAATCATCGTTATCTTTCGATAATCTATTTTATTTTTCATACATTTTTTATTCTATCCAAATCAAAGACAGGACAATTAAACGGCATTAAAAATTATCACTTATACAAGTAGAATTCAATTAAAATCATAACCAATCAAATCTTCTCATATCACTAAAGCTATTCATAGTATACAAACCCCTTTTCTATCTATTCTTGCATCTTTTTCAAAACTATTCCATTTCGAAATTGAATTTGATTGAATCCTAAAAAAATATGTATATTTTGTCTATATTTTTCGAAATATCATTTAGAATAAATTCGATTTTTCAAAATATTATCATTTAGCAAATAAATTTAAATCACATCTTTTTCAGCTTTTACTGCTGTCAGATCATGGAACAGGATGGATTTTACCTTTGTCATAAATCATGTTCTATTCAGGTGTAGGAACTGATTTTTTCTGTATTTGCACTTCATATTGCTCGGTATTTTCTCAATTATTAGAGCAATCAACTTTATAATCACTTATCACTTGTCAAGTTTTCTTTTATGATTTTCATTTATTTTATGTAGCACTTTAAGATTTTTGCAATGTTATTAATGCTGTTGTGAAATGAATTTTTTTTTTTTTTTTTAATGATACTTTGTTGAGAGAAAAGATGAATGCAATGCTAAATATGTAATTTGCTTCATTATACTCAAAGATTTCTAAGCAATCATCAAGACTTATGAAGAAAGCCTTTTATACATGTCAATATATTAGAGAAACAAATTTAAAAAAAAAAAAAAGAAACAATAAAAAGTAAATAAGAATATAAACAAATTATCTTGATTATTGAACAAATTATAGAAATGAGGAAGAAAAAAAAGAGATTATGAATAGCTTGAAAAAAGCAATTGAAATACAGCAAGATCTTTTACATATATTATAAAAATATCAACACGTAAACTTATTTTAAGTAAAATGCAAAATTAAAAAATTTCTATTGAAAAAAGATCAAAAATGACTGAAATCAAAAAATTAAGTTCATATAATTTAAACAAAGCATATATTTTAAATTACATTTCAAAAACAGCAATTTGACAATAACTTTTTTTTTTCTGAAACTTATATTGAATTTTCGTAAACAAAAAGCATAAAATAAATGAAAATAAGCAAAAAATAAAAAATAAAAATTAGCAAGCAGTAAAGAATAAAATAAATAAAAAGTTTACAGCAATTAGTTCTAATATATTTCCGTTACTATGAAGCAATTAATTATAGCCACAAAGCCATAAAGCTTACTTAAATTAGCAGAAAAAATGTATTTGTTCTTTCCCAATTAACTTTTTACTTAATTTGTTGAAAAGAAGAAAAAAATCATCAATTATTTTTAGAGAATTATTTTCATATATTAAAAAAAAAAAAAAAAAACTGGACATACAATTAACAGCAAATCTGGGCAAGTTTCTTCGCAAAAGCGCCAATTAAAATGCAAACAATGATCAAGAATAAAGCAACCCAAGCTATATAATAGCTATAGAAGAAGTTGATTTGATAAGCTGCTAATGCGCCTTCTCTGCTCTCATTCAATATATCTGAAAATTTTATCAAATAATTTATAAATTTATTGCAAAAATAAAACATAATTTATTTTTGCTCCCCATCCTTTCTCCTTCTTAAAAAAAAATTTTAATAAAAATCTGTTATATTGCTGAAGAAGAAAAGGAATTGGAAAATGATAAATCTACATGAATAAAAATGTAAATTTCGTTGTTAGTTGTCACAAAACGTTTCAAGTTCTTCACCGATTGATTTGAAATTTCGAAACAATGTTGAATTCGAATGGGCGCGCGTTTCTATATAAATATACCTCCTTTTTTTTCTTTGCCGTCTAAGGATAAACATGCTTCCCGCCAAAACGCTTACATTTTTTTCCTTACCGTCTAAGGATAAACATGCATCCCGCCAAAACGCAAAGTGAGGTCAACCAATCAGTAGATAACAATTATCTGATCACCTATCTATATAAATAAAATGTAAATGTCCGTTGTGGCTTTCGATATAAAGTTTCAAGTTTTCCGATTGATTTGAAATGTTGAAATTATATTGGAATAGGCGAATAGGAGCGCATTTTTATATAGATATGCCTTTTTTTTTTAATCTGTACTTTTTTTTTTGCCTGACAGGTAAAAATATGTGAGCGGATTTAAACAGATTAATTGGACCGACGATGCTTCACATGCCAGAAGCGTGTTTGAATATGAAAATTCAAATCAAATTACTCACCGAAAGCACTTTTATTATTGTCGGTATATATGAATAGCGCAATAGCTAATGTCAATGTCGCAAGAAAAGCTATCAATGGTAAAAAGAAAATCCAAAATTCACGACTACAACAAGCGAAAAATGTTACTGATACCCACATTAATGAACCAATTTCTATGACTAATGTTATAATCATTATTACTGTGACATTCTTGTCACATTTCGGCTTATTCTGGAAAAAAAAAAAATTTTTTTTAATACACTTCCATAAATTTTTTCATCATCTAATTCTAATTAATATTTATTATAATAACATAAAATAAGCTAGTGTCTTACATGAAGCGTTTCAAAATAAAATGATTAATTATTGCGAAATTTTTTGCATATATATGGGTTTTTTGCATAAATATTTCATGTATTAAAAATTGCATAAACATTTCAGATATTGAAATCATGATACCAAGCCATATCTGTGCTACTGTAAAATTTTGCATATGATAATTTCCGAATACAATTGTATTCATTTCATTTTGTCTAACAAATTATAAAATAATTCAATTAAAAAAAGTAAATATATGAGCTTACATTTTGCCACATATGACAATAATCAATCTTGGCTTTATTCTCAGGTGTAGGTGAGGTACACCAAAGAAGTCCCATTGCTTCTGGTACCGAATATTTCTGTGCTTCGTTTTCATGACCTTTTATCACCGTAAATGACCTCCAACCTAATGAAATCTATATCATATAAAATTCCTTTAAAAAAGGTGAAATATGCACTTAATTGCTTATCTATGTGACAGGTCTTGAAATTATTAAGATATAATTATACATAATTTAGTTATTTTTAGATTTTTCATTTTTTTAAATTAAAACTATGTAATATTTTTTAAAAGAAATCAATGATGCAATTGCTGTTTTAAATTTGAAATATAATTCAAATTCGATTGATATCTTATAGAATGTAAAGTTAATTTTTATTTGAAACTATGATATAATAAAAAGATTTGTCCATATTTTGTAGTATCATATAGCTTATATAATTTGCTAAATTTCATTCGACGCCCCGTTTAAATTTGACTTTTTCAATTTTTTTTTTCCTATTAATCTTCTATACCGCATTAAATAAGTGATCATCGAAAGAAGGAAAAAAAAAACAGCTTACCTTTCAAATAATTTAAGTACTTAATTATTATATTTTATATCTAAATTTATCATTTAACAGATATATTTAAGAATTTAAGAAATTAACAGAAAATTTGTTGATTAAATATTTGCGGTAAAAGATGCGAATATCAATTTTATGTGATTGAAATTGAAAATTTTACCAGGTGTAACAAACGCAATGATGGTTACTACTAAAGCGACAAACATTATTGTAGCAAACATAAATTGACCAATCATTGAGACGCACATTATTGTGATTTTTTTTTTCTTTTAATTATTACCACAAAAATTCTGCAATTAACTTTTTTAGAATTTTCAAAATTTACGAAACAACAAAAGGTTACATTTCTAAATATTTCAATAATAAAAGTTGTTAAAATAATGCTAAAGTTTTTGATATTTTTTAAAAAAAGTTTCACAAAAAAAATTTCAAAAAAAAGTGCAATCAAAACATGCATGAATGATTAACTGTACGTTCACCTTTTTTTTGCTTTTTTTTTTCATAGCAATTCCTAAAATAATTATAAAAAGTGTATTAATAACAATTTAACAATATCTAAGATATAGCATCATTAAAGAGAAAAAAAAAAAGAAAAATACGACTACACATAATAGTGCAACAAGGATGAATATTCAAAAGTCAGTGATGGTTTAATCAATTGGTCTAGATCAACTAATAAATTTGATCTCTGAAAAGAATTGGTGATCAAACTGAAAAATGAAATTAGCAAAACTTGCCAGAATTTTTGCGTCAATAAATGAGCCTAAAAATGAGAAAAGTAGTGATAGTTTAATCAATTGATTTGATCAATTAATATATCTCATTTATTGGAAGATTTATTGATCAAACTAAAAAGTGAAAATTTTTCCCGCCAATAAATGAACCTGAGAATATGAAGAGCAGTGATAGTTCTTTTAATCAATTGATCTTATCAACTAATAAATCTGATCTATAAGAAGACTTAGTAATCAAATTAAAAAGTAAAACTGGCAAAATTTGGCAAAATTTTCCGTCAACAAATAAGCCTGAAAGTAGCAAAAGCCGGTTAAGAATTGATAGTAGTAATGAAATGATGGGAAGAGCGAGTAGCAATCTAAAGATATACTGAAAAAAAAAATTGATTTTTTGAAGCCCAATAAGAGAATGAAATATGCAAGCACATTCAATGGAATTAGATGTGTACAAAGCAACAACAATTAAACAAAAATAGCAATTAATAGCAGTAGCAGTAGTATATTCTTATCATTGATTATTTTATCTGATAAGATAATAACGCTTGAGACTGAATCCTCGGATACGGTTGAAAATGTAAAAGCAACAATTCAAAGAACAAGGAAGGCATATCTTCAAATCAGCATCGATTGATTCTTGTAGATAAGCAATTCGAATGACCGACATATTATTGTGTCAGAATAAAAATTTTTGTCAGGATACAAATTTTCATAGAAAATCTACGACTAAAAGATAAAAATTAGTACTTTATATGGATAAAGGAGCAATTTTTTGCAATTTTTTCATATATTTGAATAATATGCAAATTTCTGGGCATTTAGCTAAATGAATAAGCGCAAATTTTATTGAGCAAACAAATAAGTGTAAATATGACGAAGAAGGAAAAATAATCGTTCAAAAATTACAATCTTTTGAGCAGTAAAAAAAAAAAAAAAAAAATTACGTTTTCTTTCGGATTGAAATAAAACGTAATTTTTTTTTTTTACATACAATTAAAATAATTTTGTTTCGTTTTTTCAGTCGTAAATACTAGATCGAAATTAATTTGAGAGAGCGTGGGATTTTCTGCACTTTTTTTTGAATTAAAATAAAAAAAAAAGATTCCTTTATGCAAAAATATTCAATTCATTGAAATATATATATGCGTAAAATAATACAATTTAATTTCAATTCAACAATAACCTTAAAAAGTAATAATCCATGTCAAAATAATAAATACTAGTTTCGAAGTAAAAAAGCAAACAACACTGTTCATCAATAGAAAATATCATACATTTCACAGTTATTTCTTAAATTTTAAAAATCACAAGTAATAAACGAATTTTTTCATTCGTTTAAATCACAGTAAAAGACCCATTCAAGAATAAATTCATTAAAATTCACTAAATTCATTAAGAAGCAATCTTTTTTTGAGTAGAAATGCATTATATTATTCAGCAGAATTTGAGATTAAAATTTTTTTTTCTATTCCAAAAACACTATATTCAATAATAGGAAAAAAAAAGTCAAAAATTTCTTTTTTGCATGATTAATCATTTTGAATAAAATAGAACATTCAAATGATGAAGAAAAAATTACAAAATATATCTTTGAATAAAATATAACATTTAAATGAAGAAAGAGTCAAAAAATATAAACTTGAATAACATATAACATTTTTAAAATAATTATGAAAATCTTGCAAATATAACGATGAAGACATTTAAATAACATTTTGTTAAAATGATAATGATATGAGAGAAAAAAAAAAAAGATTCAGACTGAATAAAAAAATTCAATACATAATAATTCATGCATTACTCATATTTCAAAAAAAAAAAAAAAAAAAAAAAAAAAGATATGTGTGAAATATCTTAAAGTGCCTAGAAATCTAAGTGATTATGAATTAAGGATTGAATGGAATGCTTATTAATTAAACTTGGAAAAAAGCAAATTGACAATAATTTCATGAATTCTAGTTTCCTTTGAATACAAATAAATCTAAAATAGCCTAATTGGAAATGTATTTGTAGCCTAATTTCGAACATATTTATCGTCTAGTTTACAACAAATTTATGCGATATTCTATCTGTAATATTCTAGGCACATTTTTTAACAACAAAATTTCACGCAACATATATTTAAACAGGCAATGAAAAAATTTATAATTGCGATAACCAATGCAGCAAATGCCCAATAGAATCTGCTATCAATTTCATCGTAAATTTTTAGTTCAAAATTTTTTGTCAAATTACCAATGCTATCTGAAAATAAATGTGTTCAATTAATCATTAAAAATTAACAGAGCATTAGGCATTAATGTAAAAATTTGGATCTTAATATGAAATTCAAATAACTAAGCTATTTTAATCTAAATTAAGATTTATTTGACAAAACAATTAATAAAGAATGACAATGAATTTCATGTATTATACTATTGTGAATGTTTTTTTCTTTTTTTTTTTTTTTTTTTTTTTTTTAAATAATCAATAAGAGATATTATTTTTAATTAGCTTACAGAAAGATGCTATGACGCTTATATATTTTATTTTAGCATTTGCTTAATTTATTTTTCTTTTTCACTTACTAAAATATTCCGCAAAAATAAAAATTTAACATTTTACCCGCGAAAATTTTAAATTGGTAAAGAATGTAAGAATGGATAAATTTTCGTGATAGTTCACAAACAGACATGGTGCATGCTATAGAATTAAAGCTATTAATGTAAGTATTAAAATTTAAGAGAATTGAAAAAATTTACTACAAATATTTTTAAAAATTGACTAGATTAAAATTTACTATCATGTATTGTAATACTTCATGCGCATATTGCATAAATTAAATTAAACATATATGTTAAATCCATTTTTGACCAGATTCTATAGCAGACGTAAATTTCATGCATATCAGTTAAGACTAAATAGATTAGAACAAAGGATAGATAAGCGATATTATCTTGAATAATTTAACAATTCCTATTTCTTATCTCAAATTTGAAATTCAATTCCTCATGCAATGAGATGAAAGATTTCCGTTTTGAATCATCTTAAGGCTGTACAAATGATACATTAAACCATGATGTTGCATATCATTTTAGATATTTGATATAAAAAATACTGTTGCAAGCATTAAGCTAATTGAATTTTAAAATAGTCATAAATAGTCTTCTTATTTTTGCTTTTTTTAAATTTGAATATTTGAAAAGTTACATGAAATATTAATGAATAACTATTATTAATAGATACTCAGTGTTAACGAAATAATGCAACAGGCAATATAGATTATTTTGATGTAAATAAAAAGACATTTACTTTTTGAATAATGACTAAACAAAAAGATTATGTAATAATGAATAAATGACATTATTAATAGCATAATAATGGATAAGTATGACAATTAACGACATAATAATGTATAAGAATGATAATTAATAGACGTGAAATGTTAATTATCATATTTATCAATCATTATCAGATATGATATTTGATTAAAAATGGCAAGACAATAGATAAGCATGATAATGGACAAGCATGTGATAATTAATAGCCTTATAAAAATTACTGATTATCATGCTTATGCATTATTATCGAGATGATAAAATTAATAGCATTTGATGAATAAATAATACGAATAATTATATGATGAGAAATCATTTTGACAATTAATAATAAATGAGAATGGATAAAACTAATTTAAAATAGATAAGCGTCATATGATGAATACTCTCTCCGAAATACAGAATTTTGATATTTTATATCAAATATTTGACTAAATCTTACTAAAAAGTATTTCGAGAATATGCTATATTGATAAAAATTAGTAAATTTTTGAAACGGACAAACTATGAGCTCCATTCTACTGTTATAAATGTTCCATTAATGTTTGAAATTTAATTTATAATTTTATAAAAAAAAAAAAAAAAAAAAAAGTATATATTAAAAATATACCTATAATTTTTTGATTATTCATTGCAAAAATAGTAACTGCTGCGGCAAGCAATAAAGCAACAATTAATGAAAGTATTGGTGATAATTGTAGACACATTTTTCGGCAACATCCACAACATGTAATTATTGTCCAGCAAATAGTTATCACTTCGACAACTACAGCTAAGCACATGAATACTATCACTATCTTTTCCCAATCTCTTAATACCTGAAAAAAATTATTTAAAAATGAAAAGTGATAAATTCATTCCAGAAGTATTTTATTTCTTGTTTATTTCTTTATTTATTCATTTTTTTTTTTTGAATTTGTTTTATTAGGATTGAAATTGCAAAAATGATAATGCAATTTCATGTGAAGCAATTATTCGAATACTGTAAATTGTATTATATTTTCAGTTATAAATAGAAAAGTTAAAATCTCAATTAGTAGCATAAATCATCAAATTTTTGTCACATTAGAATATCATTGATTTTGCTGTGAAATATATAAACATCAAGAATACTGCTATTTATGGGAGGATATCTTTTCGAATGAATGCTTTTGACTTTGATTCTGATCATAATTTTTTACTAATTACATTGTTGCAATCAATAATCTTTATCGAAAAGGTCGAAATAATCAATCTAATATTCAAAATCGAGGTATTCAAGGAGCATTAACTACGATTCAATTTAAGAATCTCGTAATTAATTATTAATTCTCCCGTTAGAATTTCTTAATTGATTTACAATCACTTACATGAAACCAATTTTTGCAAAAATCGACAGAATCAGTTTCATTAACAGTGATATTATTAATTGATGGCAAACGGCATAATGCTCCTAATAAATGAAATCCTTCAGGAACATTGAATTGTTTCAAATCTTCAGTTATATTTTCTGCTAGTTTTTCCAATTGTTCTAAACCTGAAAATTATGGTTGAAATGATTTTTAGATGTCGATATGTAGAAATAATTTTATCAAACAACATTTTTCTGCAAGAATGTTTTGAAATGATGCAATTCCTTTTGAGTCAATTAACGACGCCATCTTTTTAGCAAAATTTTTAAAATAAAATTCTTGCGTTTTCTTTGCCCTATATGATGCTTAAAGAAATTAATCGGGTAGATCATGAAAAATTGAAAGTGAAAAAAAAGTTTAAAGCATACTTAGATCGCTTCTAATTTTTCTCTTTGTTTATTCAAGACATAATCTCCACTTTACTTAAGCTTATTTTGGATCTGAGCTTATTTAAGAAGAAAATAACAATTGAAAAATTTTGCAGAAAAAAATGATTAAGTTTTAAAGTTTAACTTAAAAATTTTCGATATTTCACTCAGATCAGGGTGAAATTTTTTATATTGATTTTATTCTGAAATTTTGAAAATAAATGTCATAATTTAAAACTTTTAAAAACAGAATAATTAGATTTGCATTGAAAAAAGAATAACCAACTGGGTGAAAACATTGACATCACGGTCAATCCAAGTACAATGACCATTAAAATACCAAACAAAAATTGTCCAACAAATGAAAGGCACATCGTTATATTTATATTCTTCGAAATATTTTTTGAAAGTGGTTGAAGAATGCAGCTGCTGGGTTGTTAGAATTGATGGAAATTTAGAAACAGAATTATTTTAATGGCAGTAAAATATTTCTAATCAAAATGAGTTAAATAAGCTAAAATTCACCTGAAAAAAATTCAATTGGAAATTACAAATAATTAAAATAAAAGTTTTAGTTTCTCGGCGAATCTTACAATTGTTTTTGCATGAACTTGCATTAAATCAGTTTAAATGGTAAATTTTTGGCAAAAAATGAGAGCAATCAAATTGGAACAAAGAAATGAAAATGTTAACGAATGGTAAAATATTCATCTACAGTAATATGATTTGAAAATAATATGCATAATGAGAATGATTGTAAAATTGATTTATCTTTATTAATTACTAACTCTATCAGATTACGCACCATGTGGCCGTCTAGCAAATCTATATGAACAAAAATGTCATAGATGGTACAAATAAAACAAGTAGATATTTCTATATAAAAACACGCACCTATTCGAATGCAACGTTGTTTCAGAATTGACTTCACTTTGTTTATTCGTTAATCGGAGCGTTTTGGCGGGAAACATGCTTATCCTTCTGGTGTTTTGGCGGTAACATGTTTATCCTTATAGAGGGATAAAAAAACTGTAGTATCTGCATAGAAACACGCGCCTTTTCGAATGCAGCGCTGTGTCAAAATTTAAATCCATCGGTGGAGAACTTGCAACGTTGTGTCACTAATGGATATATTTACGGTAACAAAATTAGTAAAATTAGCAAAAAATGAATATTTTTATTATTTTAATTGAAATGATATAATTGCTTATTTTTTTATTATAAAATATTTCTAATTAATTTCATTTGCTTCAAAAAGTTTGATTCAACTCAATTTTTCATTCGAAATCTGTCATAAATTTTTCAAGTACTGAATGCACTTAAAAAAAAAGAAAAGAAGCAGCCGAAATATTTTTAAAAATTGAATTAAGCATTGATGGTTGCTTTATTCTGTACAATCATAAAACATTTTCAGATTTAAAAAAAAAAAAAAAAAAAGAAAAAACTCATTATTTCCAAATTATTTGAAATATATTTGAATATATTCGATATTTTTACAAATCACTGCTGAACAAAAGTTTCCTTTGATTTAAATTTTTAAATTTCTTTATTTTTTATAATTGTAATTAATGATACATATCTAACGTAAGTAACAAAATTCAGGAAAGGATGATAATCAGGAAAAAAAAGGCATCAATGATAAGAAAAAAGAAGGGTACGATAAAAATAATTCTTGTAAATTCAAAAAGAAGAGAGAGAGAGAGAAAGAAAAATGCATAATAATCTTTGTTCATTGAATTATCATCCGGTTAGGCTGAGCAAACATTTTCCATCTTTATTAGGATTATTTTTTCAAAAGCAACGAAAAGTAATAAAAGCCGAATGATTCATTATTTGCTGATATTAATTTCGAATTTTCAAAATTTAAAATTTAACAGATGAATAATTTATTAGTGTTGGTGAAGTTGATAGAAAGAAAATAAATGAAAAATTTGGTGAAAAAAAGTCAGCAATATAATTGAATAAATTTGTCAAAAATAAGTTACAAAAATGATAGAAATTCTAAATGGTAGCACAAAAAAGTTTTAGTTGATGAAGCAATCATTTTTCTATAGTTTCACAAGATATTATTTCCTTTTTCGCAATTTGTAAAAGCTTTTTTAAAAAAATTCCATGATTAAAATTCACAATGATTCTTCCTGCAATGAATCATCAAAAACTTTCAATTTTAATAGAAATATGTGAGCGTTTTAAAGCTTAGTTTGACAAATTTAAAATATGTATTTTATAAAAATAATGCTTTCGACCAATGATTCAAGAGTAAGACAAATTGACAACAGAGATAAAGTGTTAAGCGAAAAAATTCACAACATTTCCATTCCATCTTTTCTATATGACCATAAATTTAGATCATCATTTCTCAATCGATGAAATTCAAAATTTTCCCAATAGTCGACTTCTCATTCATATTTACACCTATTTTAAATAGTTTTTTCTCGAAAATTTTTGAGATTTCCAATTAATTAGAGGATTTAAAATTTTTAGAGTTTATCCTTATTAGAAGGCAGAATGCTTCAAGGATCATCTACAATCTATTAAAAAAGAAAGGAAAAAAAACTTCAGCTGTCATCTACGACAAAAAATTCTGATTTTTAACAAAAGTAAATCTTAACCCTAGAAAAATAACTAAAAAAACGTGCTAATAACTAAAAAAAAAATTACGAATAGTTCATTCGATAAGCCACGGATCAGAAAAAGAACGTTTATGTAAACAATCCAAATTTTCCCTTTTTTCTTTTTTTGCATAACACTATATATAGCCATAAAAATGTATTATGTCGTTATTTTCATCTTCAATGGAATAGATTTTATCATCGAAATTATCTGTGAAGAATGAAATATAGAAGCTATCTGGCTACTAAAAATTTTTGCTACTTATAATTCGCCGCAAAAATCCCAAAATATTTCGATTTTCATTAATTTCCGATTATAAATGTTAAAGTACTAAATCGTTAAATTTCAAAAATGTAATTATTTTCCTAACTATATTTAAACAATCATTAGATAAGCTTATATCCACTATCTACACAAAAATATTATAACCTTAAGATCATTTATGATTCTCGAGAATGTATTCCGATGAGTTTTGACAGTAACCGATAATCTCCAGGTTGAATTTCATTAGAGATTCATAATTAGAATCTCTTGAAAATTTAAATAAAATTAATTTCTATGCTCAAAAAGAAATGAGTCATATTACTCATTAGCGCATATATTACCTCAACTACCATAGCAACTGCATAAAGTTAAATAAGTTTGATTCAAATGGAAAAAAAAAAAAGGCACTTTATAAAAGAAGTATTTCTCAACTAGTTGAATATCAGAAATCAATTCATGTAAGTTCTCTATGAAATTTTGAGTTCGACTTATTTCAGACAAATTCAGCCAACTTCATTCATTTTATTTTAATTAAAATCAATGTTGGAATAGTATTGCAAGCAAATATGTCAAATAATTTAATAATTTTCTACGGATGGCTAAATAGAAGAGAAAATATTAAACATAAACATTCGTTATATAACTTATATTTGTTTTAAGAAAAAAAAAAACATTAAAATATTTTTTGCAAAACTAAACAATACTTATTCTTACAAAAACAAAAATGATAATTAATCCATGCAGCATTATTTCTTCTTTTTTAATTAATTCATAAAATACTAACTTTCTGGATATTATAGTCTTCAGGGATCATTATTATTATTATGACTTTTTACCATACTAATATTGGACATGATATATGATCTGTACCAACTTCTAAAATAAAAATCATAGGAAAAAACCTTGATTAACTTAGTGATGACTTAATGCACTTACGAAATTGGTCAAATCTTATGTTCATACAAAATAAATTAATTGATCGATAGTTTAATTTGACATTGGAAAATTTTATTTGTAGTAACAGATTTTTAAGAGGAATGTAAAAGATTGAAAAAGGAACGGTTTCCAGCAATAGAAATATTAAAATAATAAATTATAATATAAAATAATTTTAAAAAAATACTATCGTTACGCAAAAATTATGGCTAAAAAGTTTTTCTTATTATCAATAAAATGATGTAATAATAAGTAAAACAAGTGCAAAATTGTGAATGGTTCATATCAAATAAGTAATTGTAATATGGTTGATATCTTTTTGATATATTACTATAGCTCATTTACATAGAAACAAATATGAATTGTCCAAAAATGATTAAATTTGACAAAATATTTGAAGAAATGATAAAATTAAAAGTACAGCAAAGAAAAGGGTGTGGCATTTTTCAATCTAAAATGAATAATCTTTCTTCAATTAAATCTACTCAATCGTTTTCGTCATTCAAATAACAATTCAACTTTGACATTATTTATTCATTAATAATGTTTTATACTTATTTTTATAACAATGATACCATATTTGTAAAATGACAATAGAAATGAAAAGTTTTATTATTGAAATGTCGCAATCAGTTAATCATTTTTGCATTTGAAATGCCACAGCAATTAATCAATTTTATAATAGTGTAAAATATCATAAAATAATTGATTTATATAAGATTGAAAATTTTTCGTTTATAATATAAAAATAGATAGTGTTTGATAATGGATAAATAAATATTGCGAATGTTATGATAAGTGATAAATTAATTCAAAAGATTAATGCAAGAAAGAAAGCAAACTTTCTGTTATTTTATTTCTATTTTTTATGTTATAAACATTAAAATTTGTCATAAAAGAATATAAAATATGCAAAAATATTTTGAAATATTCATAAAATACTATAGAATAGAAAGTAAGTTTTCTATCTAAAAATATTATCTTTAAGAAAAATAGATAAATGAATAAATAAGTAAATAAGTAACCAAATAATATATAAATGCATATCTCAAATTTTGTTACCATACAAATGAATTTGATTAGATATAATCATAAGAAACTTTATTATCAATGATGAATAGTATTATGATTTATGCATGAGAAAATAATATTTAGAGGAAAAATATGTTAAATGATTCATTTCTTTTATCTAACAACGATTAAGATAGATATAATTAGCGAAAATCGTTAAATTATAAATTAATTAATTATATCGTAAAATAAATATTGATTAGCAAAGTTAGCTTTCTGATATGATAATTATATCTAAAAGTAAAAAATGGCAATACCTATCATGCATTCCTTGTATTTCAGGAATTATTTAAATTATCTGCATAATTTTTGTGTACATTTTATTTCACGCAACATTATGACGCAATAACAATTCAAGAATATTTATGAGTTCTAAAAGTATTATTAAAAATTAGTTATATAAGTAAAAATTAAAAAAAAAAAAAAATTCGATAAGATGAATGAACGAATTTAGTCTGTTGTTGGGTAAAGTAAATAGTTCACTTGAATTTATTACTCATTGTGTATTGGAAAAACTAGTTTAACGAAGTTAACGATCACTGATTTCTCTTCTTATGTGAAATTTTCAGCACTATTTATGATCGATAAATGCACACAAAGGAAAAAAGAAGTTCTAAATTGTCTCAGTGATTATTTATTAATTATTAATCGTCATTATCATTAAATATTTAGATAAAAATTTTACCTTTTCATCATTTATTTCAATTTTTTATTCATTTCGAGAAATATTGTTAATGAAGCAAAATATACAAGATTTTATTTATTTCTCTATCTCTTCCCTCTCATCTCATTAATACTTTTTTTTTTTTATTAATTGCAAATTTTTTCTTTTTTTTTTTTGTTAGAAAAAATGATTTCTTGTTAAAGAATAATTATAAAATGAATTGAATGAATCAATATAATAATATTCTCGCTTATAAATAATTTATATATTAAATTATAGCAATTATCACTATAATTCTAAATATAATTCAATCATATTCAACCAGGCAAATAAAGTTCTAGAAATAGTTGATCAAAGATTAATAAATAATGTTTCTATATCAAAGCAAAATAGTTAGGAAAAAAAAGACTAGCGCTAAAAATAACATTTTCATCGAGCAAAGTATTTAGAATTACCAGAAAATACCTGAATTATTTCTAAATATCGATTTTTTTTCAAACTCTTGACATTTTTCCCAATGTATAATATTTCACAAAAATATATTCGTAATTTTTACACCTTTATATCCCGTAAATATCAAATTTATTCTAAATTAGCAAATTTACTTCAACAATTAGATTTAAATTTTACAAAAATTTGTTTCTTTGAGGAAAAAAATTATAATTATAAAATTTAATATTGAAAAAATAAGCATATAATAATTCTGCATACATATATGAATGATACAAATTATTGCAATATTTATTATATTTTTTGATTAATGAATTTTCTATTTCTGGAGTATACTAAAGAAATAAAAAAAAAGAAAAAAGCGTGATTCTAACAACATAACTTTACAGATCTTATTTTTCAAACTTATTAATATGCAAAAATCAGGATGTCAAGCAATAAAAAATATTTGTTAACTTTTGAATGTAAATTACGCTACAAATATCATTTTCCTTTGTTCCCCTTCTTTTTTTATTTCCTTTTTTATGTCCTTTTTATCTAATTTAAACAAATAAAACGATAAATTTATCAAACGCATTTTTTGTACGATAAAATTTACGAATAAAAAAAAAAAAAAAAAAAAAAAAAAAAAAATTACTAGTCACGCATGAGTACGAATATGTTATCAAATTTATTGAATTTAAAACAATTTTTTTTTTTTACATTTATTATGAAAATTAAATTTTGGAATTTCAAATTATAAAATAAATTTAATTGGAATTTTAAAGTAAAAATTTGAATGCATGATATTCTAGAAAGTTAAAAATAAAATTATTGAAATACAGTTATTGAATAAATATGAAAACGGAAATGAGAAGAAAAAATATTACCATTAAAAAAAAAAAAAGAAATGAAAAAAGATGGAACAATCAAGGAATTAAATATAAATATTTTTTTCTGTAAAATAAATGTAATACAAGCAAAAACACTTCAAATTCATATAAAACATATGTAAAACAAATAAATTAGATTATTCGCTACCGTAAAATCTTTATTGGAATTTGAAATATTAAACAAATAATCATTACTCATTCCATATATTCAGATATTTTCACTCATTGCTCACTAAAATTATTCATTTGCACATCGCTAATTATTCATTTTTTTTTTTAGTCTCTCACAGCATTATTTCTCATAATTATCAATCTTTGTCATCTATCGTTCCAAAATATTCTTTTTTATTTCTTTTCTTTTGATATCCATTGAAAATTATATATTTTGTTTGTCTTTTTATATTTGATGACAATTTATTGTAAATATCAAAAAAAATCTCACCACTTTCTGCTTCTCATTCAAATCATCGCATTAATTCTGAATTTTATCCAAAAAGGTTGAGGTTCAAGTTGCTAAATGATTGAAAAAAAATTGGTGTAAAAATTGGAGGAATGGATGGCATTGGATATAAATCTTTCGTATTTCCTGAAATAGTTTCATTTTTTTTTTTCACGTTTTTTACTGCAAAAATACGTTTATGTGTATTTTTTATATCGAATACTGATTGAAAAGTTCCTTTAAACATTCAAGAAGTGAATGAATTCATTTCTAAGTGTATGTCTTTTTTTTTCTATTCCATCATTATATCATATAAATTCAATTCATTTTGACAGCAATTTTATTAATTTCATTTATTTATATAAATATATTTCTTTTATATTACAGAAAGATGCAAAGTATTACTAGTCGATCTGGCACTATATCATTGATAGCTGCATCATTCTTTGCTGGTTACTGGACTGATAAATATATATTGAAAAGAGCTAATGCTGCAACTGCTCAGGTATATTTATATTTGCAATTCTTAATTCTGGTCTTAAGATAATTGATTACGCAAAATTTCGATCAAATGTTTGTTCTGAATCTTTTGTAAAGTTTCTAATCCAAATTATTATCCATAATGTTTACTTCAATTTTGATTCTGTAGAATACTGTAAATGTTGAAAATTGGCAATAGGAAACATAATATTATGTGACGATGAATGAGTAAAGGACTGTTATTTTTATTTTCAATCTGTTATTTTTTTTTTTCATTTTATTAGATTTGTCAGGATTATTCTCAAATGTTAATTAGATTAACCTTATCATTGATTTCCTACATTTTTTTTCTTCTTTTTTATTTGATGTTTTTTAGCATTGGAATATGCTTTTTAGTTACCGGCAACTGCAGTGCATCCATCTCACATTTTGACCGGATCTTCATCAGCCTTGGATATTGATCATATAAAAGAACAGCCATCTCGTGCATCCCAAATAATGCGTTATGGTTATCCCGGTTTTGATAATTTACGCACTTTTGAAGATTATGTTTTATCATACGATCGCCGAAATAGGTTATTAAATTTTACATAGAAAGTATCGCGGCATTTTCAAACCACTTTAATAGAATCTTATTTTTGAATAAAGAGTGAAGTATCAATGAATTCCTTGACATAGGAAATAAGTTGAAATTAGCTGCTGTTTTATGGGAAATGCCAAATATTAAGATTCTTAGACTCACTTTAAATTTTGGTATGTTGTTGTTTATGTTATTGCCCACATTTCTAAATTTTTATTTTTGTTTCTTTCTTATTCATATCTATTTGACTATCGATGAATGCTAAATAATTTATTTATTGAACTATATTTTGATTTTAGTTTTTTTTTCGTTTTTGTAGAATAGCTCACTGGGTTGTTGAGCATCTAAGTTCAGATAGGCTAGTCTACAATTCATCTGTTGACCGTTCGAAGTGTCAGTTTCACGAGGATCCATCAATTCATCCTTACTTCAAATCAACGAACAATGACTATAAGGCATATTTTTTGCATTTTAAGCGAATTTCTTTTTCAACTATTTCACTTGCTTATTGTTTTATGAAAATTCAGAGATAACAACCTGTCTAATTTGTGTAAGGTTACTGTGTCTCCAATTTTATCGAAACGAAGGTGTTACTTTATCAGTGTTGTTATATACGTTGTCGCGAATCTTATAAGTTCTGGTAATTGCAGGGTAGCGGTTATGATCGTGGTCACTTAGCTGCAGCTGGAAATCATCGACAATCACAAAATGCTATTGATCAGACTTTCTTGCTTAGCAACATGGCACCTCAGGTTGGAAAAGGATTTAATAGAGACAAATGGAATGAATTGGAAAAGCATGTCAGGTAATGTTGTTCAATATGCGATCATTGTTTCATATTTATTTGATATTTTCATTTATCTCGATAAGATAGAATTCCAAAATCATTTAAATTCATTTCGCATATTGGAATATCTTTAGATCCAGTGAACTATATCAGTTATTAACTGATCGGCATGATATTATATTATCCTATTACTTAATACTCTTTCGTATTCATTATATTGTGATGTATTTTTTAGCACAGTCGAAAATTTTATTATCTCTGTAAAAGAGGCAATTTTTAAGGATTCAAAATTTAGGAAGCTTGCTAGAAAACACAAAAATGTGTATGTTTGCTCCGGACCATTATTTTTGCCGAAATTGGAGAAAGATGGTTCGCTATATATCAAGTACAAAGTTATTGGTCGAAATAACATTGCCGTACCGACACATTTCTTTAAGGTAATGTAGTTTCAAGCTCTCATTTTGCTAAAAGTCTTTATCTAATAGTATCATGATTGAGTTGGCACACTTCAGGTAGCACTCGTGGAACGTATGGATGGAAAACTCGAATTAGAAGCGTATATTTTACCAAATGCAGTAAGTTATTCATAATAAGTTATCTAATTTATAAATTTTTGTTGATTTAATTCAAAATATATAATAATTACATACGTGTCAGCAAATGCATATTTATTAAGCTTATAAACTCACTTAAAATCTTTGGAATGGCTTAATGTTTAAGAAAATCTAATAATTTAGGAGATACCCGACGATACACCTTTGACTTCATTTATGGTACCATTGGACAGTATTGAGCGCGCTGCTGGACTTCTAATTTTTGATAAATTGCCGAAAAATGCTTTAAAAAAGATTAATGGGAGATCGAACAGTATCATAGGGTGAAAATTGCTATTATATCATAACGTATGATCTTGTTTGTAATTAAATGATCATGACTTAGTAATGATTTAATACTTGTTGATGTTCTAGAACGCTGGAAATTTATTTTTTGCCAAATTTAGGATTATTTATTATTGTATAAATAGATCAAATTTAATAATTTTCCAGCATTCATTGTTTTATTCATTTATTTCTCCCTGTTCTGAACAATTTTTTTGTTTGGAAATTTTGAAAGCTTCTAGCTAATTAGATGCTTTAGGATTCTTATAGTTTTTAAACTCATCCTATGAATACATAAGTTATCAAATCTTTCCAATCTATACTAAAAACAAATTTTAAGGTCTGGAAATACAAGTAAGGAAACACTGTATAATAAATCACTAATAATGCGACATGTCATGGATCAGAAATTAAATGTTCGTGTAACCTAATTGTTTCGTTTTTCTTTTTTTTTTTTTTTTTTTTTTTTTTTTTTTTTTTTTTTTTTTTTTTTGATTGTATGAAAAGTACCTCAACTTGAGGCCGTCATGATATGGCGATGAATTGTTATAAAATCAATTATCACGTTGCGAAATATTAACTAGCCAAAACTTTGCAACAGCACGGGGCTTGCAGTAGAAAAATTAATGAGTCTTGGAGGCAACAGTCTTGACAGGACCTTTGAAAGGTGAAGATGTCCTTATTCTCCGCATTCCTGTGATTTCAACAGATATGCCATTTCAGTTTAAGAGGTTGCGATTTTTCGGAATTTTGCGGTTTATATCTAGAGACCGATTGCTTCTCACATGGACAATTATATGTTGTGTGTTCTAAAGTTGGCAAACCAGACAATCTCTATATCTACATGGGCAGCGGAATAACAAAAAATATTGTTTACCCGCATGTATTATGAAATTAGACGTATTAGATATGGTCGAAAGCTGACAGATGTCAAATAACGCCATGGCAACTACTGTAAACAAGAAATGCTAGAGGTCAAGTGGCGCGACATAGTTTCAAGAAAAGACAAAAATGTTTATCAACGCTCCAATTCAGAGATAAACGACGAAGATCGACGCAGCAACAGCAACAGTTGGAGTTTCAAGAGTTCCAGTTCAACAGTTCAAAGGGATTTGAATTTCTTTAAAACGGAAATCAAGATATTGTACGGTGACTTATTTATTTCTTCAATATCACTGGCATACATCTCCGTGGTTATCAAATTGCTACGAGGTATCATATTTTGATTCTCTTCAGGAAGTAAGTGATCAATTTAACATTTATAAAATTTCCGTCACGCGGAGCGTGGCCGGGTACAGCCAGTATTAAAATAAAATAAAAATTAGATTTGATTTTTATGCAATTGAATTGAAGCAAATATTAATCAAAACAAGAGTCAAAAATATTGTACTCAAAAAAATTTGTCACCATTTCTATCATGGAATGTTTATAAAATACTGTTAAACGATAATTGAACTTGGTTTCAAGATTCATTGAATTCACATCACCAATATTTGACGAAAAAAATTGATCAGAATTGAAGAAAAACAGATTGATCAGAATTTAAGATCCGTTCAGCTGTTAAATTTTTAATTAAATTTCAAAAAATACAGTTTTTTCTCTACTTTAAATTCAAAGCGAGAAATTCTTTCAATTTTTTTGAAAAATTTGTAGATAATATCATATCAAACAAGATTAGACAGAATTGATAAAATAAAATGATTTGAAAATCGTTAAATTCGAAAGTACAAACGATTGCATAAATCAATTTTCCTTCATCATATATATATATATTTTTTTTTTATTACCGGAATTTCATTCTAATTAGTTGGTTATACTTTGTTTTAAATTAGTAATATTAAAATCGTTACAATTAGATTTGATATTTGTAACTATGCTTGCGATATAAATATCTAAATTGAAAGTTTCATCAAACTAGATCTTCTTATAATTTTTTCGGCAAATAACTGATACAAAAGTAAACTACATGCAATAAAAAAAAATAGAAAAGATGTAAAAAAATCGCAGATAAAGTTTGTAAAAAAAAATGCAAAGAATCATTGTAAATGTTAAATTATGGTAAAACGGCTAAATTAACAAATCAAATCTGTGAAAATGCAGTAATATTAATACAATCTTTTGTAACCACTTTATTATCCATTTTAAATTAAAATATTCCATCATTTTTTAAAAAAGGGAGAAAAAATTTTGTTTTGTGATTATTTATTTAGAATAGTCTTTTATCATTTCACACATACATATATATTTATATATACAAAATATTTCAATTTATTCCCAATTATTAAAATTTTTCGTTATATTTTTCCAAATGAATAATGCAACTAAAATGGAATAATAATATTATAAACAAATTCATTTTTATTATAATTACCAAAGGAAACACCAAGCTAAAGAAACATTAAGTATTGCAATGATAAGTGATAAAAATGATAAAACAGAAGCAGTGCATAATAAATAGTAACTATAGCCAAGACCAATGATAATCATTGATGGATATAATCCGCTGTGTCCTTCAGTATTTGAAAAATCTTCAAGTAAACCTATAGAAATAAAAAATAAAGACTTGAATAATAAAGTTCTTTTTTTTTTTCATTGAAAGAAGAAAAATATGATTGATGAAATGAAAAGTTTCGTTAGTGTTCAAATTTTTCAAATTTCAAATTTAGATATTATTATTGTTAGCAATTATTAAGCAATTACAGTGGAAAAACAAATCAGACTAAACATATTTAATTTATTCTATCACTGATGTGTAATCAATTATTTCCTTTAAAGATTTTAATTAAGACAAATTAAATTACTTGAAATTTCAGAAAATCGTTCTGCATAATTAATCACCCCATAAAGTAACAGTATAAGTATGATTGCTGCAAAGGCACTAAATGGCGCTGCCATATATTCATAATTTTCACAGCAAAATTGTCGTGGTAAAAATAAATATAGAATAGCAATTAATTGGATAATTAATGATGATATTAATGTATACATTACTGATATTTCCCATGATGCACGATGCTAAAATTTATATGAAATTGATTTAATAAAATATCGACTAAATGATTTATTAAAAGTTTTTTTGAAATTTGAAATTTAAGCAGCTACAATTTATTAATGACTCAAAAATATCAATTTTTAATGAATTTGATTTGAGAATATCAAAAATTTCTCTTCAGATTTTACATGAATTTTTGAAAAGATTAAAATAATCATATTTGTTGTTTTTAAAAAATATATAGCATAATGTAGATCTAATATTTCAACATATTTCATAAAATCATTAATTAATTAACTAACATCAAATATGTATTCACAAAAATCGATATCTGGCCTTTTATCTTTGCTTATTTTATTATTTTCGTTTCCTAAGTCTCCAAAGCATTGATATTGAAAAAGACCAATGGAAGCTGGTATTGCTGGACCTTGATTTAATACTTCAGGTTTTTTTTCAAATGTTCGCCAAGCTAAAATAATTATTAGCATTTTTTTATGGAAATTATTAGTAAAATTTAATAGTATTTATTTTAAAATTTATATCGGTATAATATATTTATAAAACAATGGAGATATTTTTAATTGTTTATTTGATATATGATATTAATGCAATCATTAAAATAGAAATGATATTCTTGTTTATTTGATATTACAAAAGATTTTCATAATTTTAAATTTTAAAATTTCATACGAATTTTACCAGGTGTAAGAAGAGAAATAAGAGTAAAATTCATCGTTAAAGCAATACAGATTCCAAATGCAAAACGACCAACATTTGATTCTTTCATAATGTGAAAATTGTTTCACCTTTTTCACAATTATAAAAATGATAGAAAATGACCAAGTTTTAACTTTTTATATCTTTCCAATTTTCATATTTTTTTTTTTTCATTTTCCAAATGATAAAAAATGATAATAAATGATAAAATATCATTTTTTATTCTTCTTTTTTTTTTTTTTTTTTAAATTAAATGATGGAATATCATTTTTGAAACATTTTATTCATCTGACAAAATCGAGTCATTTTTAAATTATAAAAAAGCAAAATTTTATTAATTTCAAATATTTTTTTGAAAATATTATTAGTTTATGAGAATATCTTCTTAAGAAGATATATATATATTATTTTTAAATTTTTTGGAATGAATACATTTTCAAAAATCATATACATATGAAATTTGATAATTAACTCAACAATTTATTCCATTTCTATTCATTAATTAAAAATTGATCAATTATAAAAATATTGACAAGAAAATAAGTTTGAAAAATATCATCTTCATCTTGTGGAAAGTTTATCTTTATCACATGATCATATGTAAATGAATGAATTGAAATTGAAATACCGAAATTTTAATATTTATTATTTGAAATGTGAAGTAATAAGCTAAGCTTTTCATCATTTAATGTATCTGTCAATATTTCAATTAGTCTTTGCAGCTTTTTTTTTTGCTTTATTTTCAAAATTTTTGATTTCTTGCAATATTCGTTGCTTTTTTTTTTCTAACATTATGATTAATGATACTGTATAAATGTATGCAATATCGATTATTTCTTTATTTGAAAATATTTTTATTAAATTTTAAACAAACAGATGTATTAAGAATAGTAATTATGTTAATTCATCACTTTTTGATGATTTTGTTTTTATATTGTCTATCTTGAAATTCGTCTTTTCTCGATATTTATTCACTTGTTTGTGTTATCTCTAAGAATTGTTGAGACAAATGAGTGACCGCATTTTTTTCTTTTTTTTCATTCTAAAAAAAATATATTCTTAAGCTATTATTTTGATAATAGTTAAGAGAAAATTAAAATTTTTCTTTTTTTTTTTTTGTATAGTTTAAACATTTGAAAAAATTTCTTGCATAGTTTTAACATGAAAATATTTGAAAAAAAAAAAAAAAAAAAAAACGAGAAACCTATTAATGCACGTATTAATATAAATTTATCAATTATTTAAAATATGACTGAAATTATAATGTTACTTTAGCATTATTATTAATCTTCTCGAGTTTTTTTACATCGTTGATAATATTCAAATGAGATGTTTCTCTTCTACTTGATGCGTTTGATTTAGGCATAATTTTTGGTGTGCTGAAAAAAATTTCTCAATAAATATAACGCATGAAATATTTTCGATATTTATATATTTATACATATCCAAATGATAAGTTTTTTATACTGATAAATAAATTTCAAAAGTTTTACCCATTTCTTATTTCTACTTTTTCTGAATCCGTTCCAGTGATATTTTCCTATAAAAAGAAAAATTTGATAAATACCAATCATATTTAAAAATTTCATAAGTCAAAGAATAATGTATTTTGTCCAATTAAATTCCATTTTTCAAGAAATTTTCAAGTTGTAGAATTGCTTCAAAATCAAACAAAAATAATGAGAAATAAAAAACTTAATAATAGAAAAGAAAAACTATTACATTTCTCTTTAATCCTTAGTAAAATATTCCAATTATATCACTTTAAAAAATAAAATTAAATAAATCTACCGCATATTCACAGGATTTATTAAGTTATGTGTTTATTCTAGTAAAAATATTAAAATAATTTACCTTTTCCTGGGTCATATCGTTTATCGGATCTGTCGACGTGCCCAAAAAATTATTTTTAAGATTTTACGAAAACAATTTCGTGGAAAAAAAAATTCGAGATGTTCCGTAATTTAAATGATTAATTCAAATTTACCTATTATGTTGATGAATAATTTGTTTAAATTTCTTAAATTAAATCTTGATATAGCTCATATTTTTACTTTGACAGTTTATTTCTACTTTTTTATTCACACCTTTTTTTCATTAATTTTTTCATTTCTTTTTCAAATTCATTACTTTTCTCTATCCTATAAAATACTTCATTTTATACGATGATAGCATTTATTAATCATGATAATTTTAATTGAATTATCAACCTTTTTCTATTTTAAGTGCTTTATCATTCATAGCTTCTTTCATCTTTTGTTTTCTACGTGCATGCCAAGTGTAGATTAGAGTAAAGATGACAGATATCATGATAGTGATAATTATGATAATGAATGTAAGTGTTGGAACAATGTGCGATTCATCAAATTGATCTACATCATTCTCATCATACAATAATACCAAAACTTCTTCTGGTCTAAATTTAAAATAAGAAAAAAATATTGTTGCACGAATTTATTTATCATATCAAAGAAGAAATTTAAACATTCTTATCAAAAAATTTGTCAACGGAAAAAAGTTATCATTTGGATTTATTTTCCAACATTATCAAAGTTTGCATTTATTTAATTCATCAAATTGTCAAAAAATTTGTTCAGTTTAAATTTCATAAAATTATTTTTCGTATTAATGCTTCATTAACAAATTTGTTTCCATTAGTAAATTGATAAAACATAAATTACTTCATACAATTAATTATTAGCATAAAATATTGAAATAAATGAATAAATTAGCTAATTAACCTATCTGTCGTCATTTTCGATGAATGTTGAATTTTTTTTTTTTTTTGCTAATCGTTTATTTGTTTTTAATTTTGAAATACTTGCCGCTTTTTTTTTTCTTCGTTGGTTGCTTGAAAACTTTTAAAATAAAAAAATTTTTTAACGAAAAATTTGGAATATTTTGCAAATCTAAAACTTATTCCTGTGAAATTATGGAAGCACAATTGTTAAAATTTCATGGAATTAATTTATATCACTTTGTATTTTAAGGTAAATACGAAAACTGGTGCTAATTTTTATTTCACTCAAATTTTTTATCATTATGATATTTCATTGATAATACATCAAGACAATCAACAAAGAGAAAGTAAGCTATATTTTTAATTTAATTCATACAATTATCGAATTTAGTAGTATTCTCGAAATTAAATTCGTTATTTTCCTGATAAAGGAATGAAAAATTTCCTCGTTTTTTTTTTTTTTTTTTTTTGTATTTTGAAATCTGAAATTGAATTTAGCACACGTTATGATATTTCAAATAATTTTGATTCATTGATAAATGAAATGTGAATAATAAAACAGAACCATACAGTGCAAATAAAAACTTGTAAAGTAAATAAAAGTTGTTGTTTCTTTAAAATAAATAGTAAAATTAATGAAATATTTTTTTAGGTAAATTTTTTTGACCAAAAAAAAAAAGGAAAAAAAAACCAACTTCTGAATCAGAAAAAAAATTTTTTTTTTTGTTATCCCATTTGTCATATCGAATTTTCCTTCAAAGGATTATATTTTTCATTTAGATCACAATTTTGGTCTTTGATTTCTGATTTTTATCTTCAAATCATAATTGTTTCTCTTTTTTTCGATTTAGATTATTTGATCTTTTACAGGAATTTTGCCTTCTTTTTCAAACTTCTTATCCTATCTTATCTATTTTTCTTTTTTTCCTTGTAAAATTATCGAATTAATTAATGTTACATATAGCAATGAATTGAAAACGATATATTCGAAAAAAATATTCGAAAAAAACTAAGATATCAGCAAAGAAATTTGCTGATATCTTAGTTTTTTTCGAATATTTTAGAAAATTAAAAGTACTTTTTGAAAAAAATTTTCCCATTTCAGCATTATTTATTATTAACAATTAATTGATAATGTTTTTATCATTGGGTTAATTTTTATTAAAATTGATTACCATTGGTTATTATTTATTATTCTAAAACATTTAGCTTTCAAAAATAAAATTAAAAAGAAAAAAAAAAACAAAAATTCCAATTTTTATTTAAAACCATTTAGTAATCATATCATTTATTATCATCACTTCCTCATTTCTCTGTTCATATTAAATTAAGTAATAGTTTGAATTGTGCAAAATAATGTAAAGAATATTGAATATAAAAACACTTTTCATTAATGTTTTGCAAAATTATGATAATATATATTTATTTATTTTTAATAAAATGATTCTTCTATTCGTATTTCCATTTTAAATTAAAACAAAATCAAAATTTCTGAAAATTATCACAAATTAGAAATTTACTTTATTCTAATTTTTTTGTGGTGACTTAGTATTTTATAAATGTCAATAGCATACTGGAATTTATTGTTTGATAAAATGATTACTGTTAAATTATCAAGCGATTTTTCATCATTGAATTTATCATTGAATTAATTGCGCATTATTCCTAAATAATAAATATCGAACACAGGTAGAATGTTAGAATTAATCATTGATATTTTTTCTACCATTACAAACTTTTCAGTTTTAAGGAATAAAGTTTGATTAAAAGTTAGGAATGACCTTTGATCCATGAGTGCATACAGAAGATGCTTTGGATGCTATTGATATGTATATATATGAAAGTTTGATGCCATCTGATATATTTACAATGCAGGAACAATTATCACTTCCGGAATAACACTATATTCAGTGGTATTTAGCATGATATGATATTGATATTTGATAATATACAATGATATTTATCCACAATTTCAAAAGCAATACCCTATTTTGTGATTAAATTTAAGCTAACATATAAGGTATTTTAATTTATGGAGCAAAAAAAAAAAAAAAAAAATGCTCTTGGAAATGTTCTCAATGCAATAAAGAATCCAACTATCTGCTACCTTGGTTCTTCAGGTATCTCATATCAAGATAACATTAAACTACTCTTTATCAATTGCATTAATATAAAGATATCATTCCGCTAGTTGGAGAAAATGAATACGAAAGATCGCAAATCATGAATATATGCATTTGATAATTCTCTCGTCTAAAATGATGATAATGCTGGAATTAAATTTTCTCTACATTTGATAATAAGAAACTAATTGCTATTATACATCATGTTACGGTAAAATTTTTTTTAAAAAATAGTAAAAATTTATTCCAACTTTGAAAGAAACATCCAATATTTTTCATCAAACAATAATCAGTGATAAAAAATGACACAAACCATTCTATTCTTCAATCAAAATGCATTAAAAAATAAGTTAGATATATATCAAAAATTGTCAAAATAAACAAATTTTTTATTTTTATGATTCTCATAAAGATGAATGAATAGAAAATAAAATTTTCTGATACAATGAGATCGTTTAATTTGAAATGATAACACAATAGTGGTAACAACTTTGGTAGAATAATTTTAATATCTACAAAAGTACATGACTTTTTGTTTACAATTGTCAAAAGTAATAAATAAAAATGAAATATTTCGATGAAAAATTATATCAATTAAAAAATTGTAATAGTATAATCGTAAAATTGAAAAATTTTCGGCCATTGACAGATAGTAATATAATCAAGAATCCAACGGATTAACAAGGCCACGCAACCAACGTAAAAACCAATTCCAATACTTACGTTTACGCATTTGGCACAATTGGTACTTACTAATTGTCTCACGACATAATTTGCAACATCTGCAATTATTACATGAATAAATACAAAATATTGTAAGTAAAAATTATTTTTGAATTAATAAAAGTCCAACATACAAATATTATCCGCCAAATATTCTGCAAATAAATGAGAAAATGTGAATTTTGGTATTTTTTCAATGAATTAATATCATTCTGATGTGCTTAACAAAAAGAAAAAACAAAACAAATAAGTGACTTCCAAATTGGAATCCTTTTTTAATCCTTTTAAGTGTTAAAAACCTCGGGTTTCAAATTAAATCTTCAATTTTCATTTCCTGAATGTTTCTAGTACTGATGTAAATTTGAAATAAAATTTCCTCTCGAAGAAAAAGTTTCTAGATTGATTTTGATTTTTTTAAATGCACTAACCGATAGCATATTCATTGCAATAGGCAAATAAAAAGATAGCAATGGTGAAAAAAATTGTTAGGGTAAGATTAAATTCGAATATAAAGGTCATAGGTGACACATTGAATAAATCTTGAATATCGTCATCATTCGTCACGATTATTAAGGCCACAATATCAAGGATGCTTGTAGCAATGATGAAAATCATAACAATACTATCCGATATTGGCTTTTGCTAAAAATTAAAAGATAAATTGAAAAATTGAAAGATTTTCCACTTTCAACAGAAATTTTTTTCTGATTAAAAAATGAAACAAATGAAAATATCAACATTTTTGATCATCTAAATAAATTTTTCATTGGTTGAAATCAAATAAATTTTAAAAGTTTTTTTTTAAAGAAAATTTTTGATCTTCAAAAAGGGATAGGAATAGAATAAAAAAAAAAAGCAAAATGAAATGATACTTACCGAAGACCATAGAGAACAGAAATGATCTGATTCATTCAACTGTAAAAATGAATTATAGATATTGTCAGAAATTGTATTATTTCCATTTAATTCTATTTCCGTTCTCCAATTTGATTCTGTCATATCATTTCCATCAGGCAATATTGTATTATCGATAAATTGATCATTTATATTATCACTGTATGAACAACGATGTCTTAAGATACCCATCCGTCGAGGTATCACTAATTTTGATTTATTTAAAATCGATGGAACAAATGTGACATCATTATTCAATATTTTACTTTCCATTATTGCTTTATTGTCAACGGAATTCAGTAAATCATAACTATCAGACAAGATGAGATTTCGCCAATCTAAAAAAAGTAATGTAATTTTTGAAATTTCCATTTGTTTAATTTGAAAAAAAAATATTTATTATTTGATACAAACATTACTTATTTTTAAGATGTCAAACATTTTTGTTCCAAAAATTTTCAATATCTAAACAATGCAATAAAATACTAACTTTATAATTTCAAATGAAATCTGTTAAAAATATTTAAAAATAATCATATTCTCTTTGCTCAACTGATTTACTTATTTTTAATCGAAATTTCGGACAAAATTTTTATACATTGTTAAATTTGTATATTACAGAAATGTGTAACACCTTTTTAATCTGATATAACTATTTAACGACTTCAATCGAAATAAAGGATATAAAAAAAAAATCAAATTTAATGAAACTTATCATAAAAAACTTTAAATCAAACGGTTTTTTAAAAAATTGGCGTTTTTTCATTCTCTGAAACAAAATAAAATGTAAGCTTAGTTCAAAAAATTCAACAATTGAAATTTTAATTATCAAATTAACAAACCTGGACTAAACAAAGCATAATTAGTAATGATGATAATCAATAGTTTCATTGCCGCATATACAAGTTGAAATTCATACATCTCATGACAATTCGTCATTTTTGCTGAAAAGTATATTATTTTAAGCAAAAATTATGCTATGTTAGCTCTTCTTACTTTTATAGAATAATTTTATACTTTGAGCATATCAGCTATGAACAAACAATTACCTGAGACTATCCAGGTATTTTTATCATTGGATATTCTTTCTTTGTAAAAATGAGCGCTACTCCTTGATGGTTGCATTAATTCGGATCGACTGTTGCCATAACCGTTTTAGAAAACTCTGGAAAAAAGCTCGTGTTAGAAAAACTGATTCTGCTCAAAAATCCGAACCTTTTAAACCCTTCCGAACTCCTCCTCCTCTCCTGATCTCCAATGTGTCGATCATGATTGGTCGACCTCCCTTTGTTTGTCAGTTAATCAGAGCGCTTTGGCGGTAAACATGTTATCGTTTTGGCGGGAAGCATGTTATCTTCTGTTTATTGTTTTGGGGCAAATATGTTTATTGGCCGTTGATCCATTCAAAACTACGCGCTTCTTGACCTTTAACACTCCTTATTAATATTAATTATATCTTTCGGATTTTTCCGACAGGATTCACAGTATAAAATCGGTGTTAATAATGTCCATACATTTGATCGTATTTTTATGCATATTTTTTATTCTGTGGTGGAAAAATTCGCAATAGTCTTTAATTAAGTTCGATTTGCAGCAACAATGATATCATTGATCATACAATAATCACAAACAATTTTATAGATCAAAGCATTCTATTTATCACATCATCGGATAGCAGAAAATGACTAATTTTTCAAATTTCCGCATGTCCCATATTTCTTAATTTTTTAATATAAAATTTCAGTTCGAGAATATAATAATTATGAATACAAAATGACTAAACGATTTGATGTTAATTGTTCATACTTTTTTAAATTTAATTCCTTTGCAACAATTTGTCAGCTATTTTAAATATCTTTCTTTCGCAAATTAACAATGGAGGCGAATGCATTTGAAACTACTAATCAATATTTTAATACCTCTTGATATTTCTTATAATAGTTGTTGCAGTAATAGCAGAATAAATAAAAAATAATCATTTTTATCCTTTCACTGAAATGACAAATCATTTACTGAACCATTTATCAGATAAAAATAGGTTCAGAAATGTTTTTAAAAAAAATAAATAACTTCTAGAATCTTATGGATCGATGCTTGGAAAAGATTCATATATCGATTAATGACTAATTTTCTCATTTTCAAACCAGTTTGACCTTAATCTTTATTTTGACCTTATTCAGTCAAGCAGACATTCATATATATATTAGAGCATTAAATTTACTTCTTATTTTTGATAGTAGATTTCACATCGTATTAATGTATTCTGCATAGCCATTCATTATTTCTATTCTTTCTTTCCTAATATAATCGTAAAAATATTTGCATTCTCAGACTAATTTGGAATATCTAGCATTTCTTGAGTCGTATTTCTTGATTTATCCAAGATTACAATATAATGGTTGGTTATCATAATTTATCAATAAATATACTTTTTCTTGCGGAAGTTGATTTCGTCCAGCTCGAACTGATCTGTTGATCAAAATAATAAATGTTAGTCAAAGTTAAATTTCTATTATTGATTCAATCTTTTATCATAATTTTCGTATTTCTAGCAATGTATTCTACCGTTGTTATATTTCATAAAATTCCCCCATCTAATCTTTATGGGAAAGTTCCTACAGATAATAATTGCTAGTTAGCATGGTAAATGCTAATATCTTTTTCTTATAAATTGTATGCATTTAAGTTGCATGAAAACTTGTCGTGCACTATAAAGGACAAAAAAGATTGTTTAACATTTTTCATGAGTAATGATATGATACTTTTCCATTGTCTTTCAAATTTCCATTCAATTTCATTTCTTTTTTCGTCTGTATATCTTTATTTTACCATTTTATTTTTGTGTATAATTGCTAATTTCAAAAATTTTGTTCCTCTTTCTTTCAAATTATTGCAATTTTGCAAAAAAAAAACAATCTTTTTAACTGTTATTTTAAAATCAAAATTTCTCACTCATGTCTTATTGATAAATTAGAGACAACAAAAAAACAAACGATGGAAAATTCAAAAAGAAAGATCTTTCAGCAGTTATTTAAAACACATTTTTATTTTGAAATATTTGTTTATTTTTTGGTATTATTTGTTTTACTCAACAAAAATTTCAAACAGTTAAGAAAATTCAAATTTAAAAAATTCAAAGAAAAGATTTCGCTGAAATTTTAATCATGTATTTTAATTGAAAGAAATTTCGATTAACAAAATGAATATCACAAAAGTTCGAAATTGTTCATCATTCTCCTAGTCGAATCCACTAGGAGTTAGCAGTGTGGGGGCATAGCTCAGGGGTAGAGCGCTCCGTTCGCATCGGAGAGGTCTGGGGTTCGATTCCCCATGCCTCCAATTCGTCCACCTTTTCCTTTCAAAAAAGTCATTTGTTGATTGCAGATAATCAATAGCTGTTATCAACTGCTAATTTCATTGCATATTTCTTCCACTATCATTGCGACCAAGAGATTTATACTTCTTTTTCATCGGAAGTAAAAATTGAGATTTTTTCTTCTCATACTATTACTTTAAAACATAATCGCGAGAAATTTAATTGTAATATGGAATTGCATTTTTGATTCTGAATTAATTTAGTATGTTCTGAAAATTCAATATAACTTGATTAATTCTTATTTTTCTTTTTTTTATACATTTCATTTCTTTAAGTTTTTTTTTTTTTTCAATATATCGGAAAGTTACATCTTCTAATTTATTTTATTCCAAAACCAAAAAATAGATAAATAAAGAAAAAAAACGGAGAAATTTTAATTTGATATCGATGAATATTGAAGTGAAGAATAAAGTGGAAAAAAAAAAAGATAAAAAGGATAAATTTGACATCATTTGTAGATCAATCAAATATTTTAATTAAAAAATTTCCAAAATATAATTTACATTTCTTAATTTTACTTAGCTTATTATTCTGTGTAATTATTCTGGCAAAATTTCATAACTGTCGCTGAAATCGCGAGGAATTGCAGAAAATGAATGATTTATTTTTTTTTTTTAATCAAATAATTGTAACTCTTGCTGAATGTGCAGAATTATTTTCTTATTCTTAGATCAAATGGCTTTGTAATCTTTGTTCTATGTTTTAGTTTAGATCACGAGCCAATAAAGCGCGCTTTCATGTGCTAACACAAGACACTTTCTTGTAGATCAAACTCTATCAGCATTCTCCCTCTATAAATTAAAAGAGAATTTTGAGCATAGAATTAAAGGAAATGTTATCACAAGTTGGAGTGGTTGAATATGTCAGGCTTAATTTAATCCCTTTTTTTCGTTTGATTTATAACATTGTTATTAAAATTATTTTATTGATATAAATGATATTGCAATTGTTGCATCCGTTGTCGTGTTATCAAATTTTTGTTATAAAGCTTTAATTATCCAAATTTGAGGTTCATTTTTCAAAGTGATTGAGACAAAAAAATTGAACAAATCTGTGAGAACTGGAAAACAAAATTTACTTTTACAATTTTGTCACGATCAGAAAAAAACGTCGACAAAAATAACTTCTTTGCACGATTTTGCTATATTCTGTTGATAAAATGATCAACAATTTAGTAATATAAGCAATGTTTATTATTTATTGATAATTTTCTTATTTTATTTTGATAGGATTAATTTCCGCTAATGATTTTCCTTCTATTTTGTTTTCTAAATAAAAAGAAAATATATGACTTTCTTCCAAAATTTAATGTTACTTTATTGATTTCACTAATTGCAGTATTATTTTTCAATGAATATTATTTTCGAATGAGTAAATTTCTATATTTTTTATAATTAAATGATTAATGTAAACCCAAAATTAACGATAGCAATAACGGTGAGAATATTTATAAATCATTATATATTTTTTGAATTATTTTAGTCTAATTTAACTTATAGATTATTATTTTATACATAAATATGCGTAAAATTGAAAACATAGTAAAATATTTTCTAATAATTTTCATTGATTGTCTCGTTATCATTGTAGGAATGGAAATAATTTAGAAGATACAATTTTTCAGGTACTAAAGAACTTAAAAAAAAAGACATAAATGAAATTCATATGAAATTTTCATTCATAAAATTCAATTCATTCATACAGAAAATTCATCAACGAAATTTATTCAAATTAATCTAATCATACTAAATTTCTAAAACATATTAAATTGGTTCGAAATGAAGCTACAACTCCACATTACAATTAAATCTCTTGGCATTATGTTTCAAAGTAATAGCATGAATAAGAATTCTAACTTCTAACTTCGATAGAAAGTTGAATATGAAATGCAAATTATATTTTTGAGTATGGACGAAACAATGGAGATTTCATAGCGACCATATACATAAAGCCGTGGTCGCATAAAATAGAAATCTGATGACTAATGCACTGTGTTTCATGATGCTATTGATGGTATTTCGAATTCCGTCATTTCTGGGAATTAATTGATTCGGAAGTGAATTACCGGTTATTTTTAGGAATGGATTCTGGTGTAATTGTGGATGAACGGATCGATTCGAACGTTTTGGCCGTATGTTGATTGTCTTTTTTATCCTTATTGTATGGAATTCAAGTACCATTCCTTTTTGGAATGAATTTACGTTTACAACATATTTATTATTTTTTTCAGTTCCATCTCGTGTAATAATGATTATATTATATTGTTAAGCATCGTTTCCTCTAGTAATAAGTATATATTTATATTGTTACGTGCTAAGTCATTCGAAACCTTATTAATTTATGGCTGTGATTCCATTAATTTGGTTCTATAATTCCGTTAATTTGGCTCTTTATAATTTCATTACTTTAACTAATCTAATTTAATTCTATTACCGCTGAATATGTATAACATATTAATTGGCGGTGGTGATAATGGCTGTGGTTTTTCTTTTCGTACTTTCATGATGACTTTTATGCATAGTTGTCAAAACAAATATTTTGTTCCCTTTTATGATCTAATGCTCTGCCTTAATCATATTTTCTCCCATGGGCTTGACATATTTCGTTATAATCATAATTTTGTTCTTAGATGCTTTGACAAGAACTGAATGGATAGGGATTGTACTGCTTCTCTGTTAATATTTTAGTCAACTTAAAGCACATTAAATGAGGGCGTTTTAGTTAAGTCAAAACACTTGAATGAGAAATATCATGTTGAGATTTGTTTGGAAGTAATAGAAGACAGGAATGTCTATTGATTATGAGATGTTTTTGTTTCAGAACTTAGAAAGAACATATAAAGAACAAGTAGCACGTGGTAATCCAAGTGCGGTCGCGATATATTCCTATGCTCATGGGCTGATCAAATCGAACAACAGTGATGTGCGTAAGGGAATTCAGTTATTAGAAGGTTATTGGATTACTGACATTTTACTATTTTGTCATCGTTTTTTTTTCTTTCTTTCTTTTTCCTCATGAAAAATTAGTTAACTTGAGCATATGTTGCAATGCATTATTGGTAACAAATTAAGATACATTTTCATGAAGATATACCGCGGTATGTTTTAAAGTATCATGTTCATATATGGAATACTTCAGTAGTAGTTAGGTAAGGTTAAGTGATCTAATCATATCAGTGAATATCATACCTATGCTCAATATGTAGTTGTATCTTAATAGCAGTAAAATTATTACAGTGTTGCTGAACGACTCTGACTTAATGTTATTCTATTTTATTTTTCGAATTAATACAACCGTGTTTTCACAAGTGCACAATTTGTTACGAGGATTTTTCTTTGTTATCTGCTGAGAATTAAATCATATTCTTATTAGGTTTTTATATGTTTCAGACTTATTGCGACAAGAAGTTGAGGATATATCAAAGCGTGATTATGTATATTATCTTGCAATAGCGCATACTCGCTTGAAGGTAAAATTTTCTGCTATAGAGATCTTTCCAGAATTATTGATTTCATTGTGAAAAATGTAAAATTTCAGGAGTACGATCGAGCTCTTGCATATATTGATGTTTTACTCAGTGCAGAGTCGAATAATCGTCAAGCATTAGATTTAAAAGATGTAATTAAGTCTAGAATGAAAAAAGGTATATTGATTTCATTTTTTTTCCTTTTTTTTCTTTTTTTTTTTTTTTTTTGTTATGGAATACAGATCCATTGCAACAATAGAAATGATATTGATGAAATGTCATTCCTATTCTTGCAAATGCAAGCTAAGATTTGTTTAGATGGAATCATTGGCATGGCAATATTGGGTGGAGGAATTGCTGTAATTGGCGGTTTAGCGCTTGCCGCGCTTGCTGCCTCGAAAAGGTGATCCTTTGTATATTTATCTACATATTTTATTTTAAATATCTATAAAATGATGCGGAAAAAGCAGAACAGTGGCAAGAAAGGGTTAGCGTCATCACTGAATAGAATAAAAAGAATGCAGTGATTTTGTTCAAATGTTCATTCGCAAGTTAATTATGTTTTAAAGAGTCCAAATTCTGATTAGTTTTCAGAAGTTCTCAGTCATAATCGCTGGTATATTATATTAATCACTATTGCTTATTTCTTGGTCGCTATATAATCTTTTCAAGTATCTTTAGGATTATTTTGTGTATTATTTTGTCAAATTAGAGACTCCATTTTTTGAATATATTGAAATTTGAGTGCTTGCTTACGGTCGGATAAGATCCTGACCGTAAAAGCAAATTTTTAAAAGAAAAAATGATAGATTAAATAGTATTTTGTTGTATATTTTTGTACATTATCTATTTAGAACTGATCAACAATCAAGATTATGTTCTGTTTCCTTATGTAATAACAGATCTGTCAGTAATTTTTTCATCCACTCATTTAATGTTCGAATTAATGCATCTTTGAATGTTGCATTTTTCCAGATTTAGATATGAAAAAAATAGGTGATTGTGATAAAGTTGATTTTAGTGAAGTCGCATTGATGACAGTTGTTGTTGTTTAGGTAAAATGTGATGTAGAATTACGATATGCTTAATTTTCAATGTTCTATAGTTATTGTCATTTCACTTCCTGTGCTTATTTGTGTTTGTTCTAGTGAATGGCATAATTCCTGTAAGTTATTTTCTCATGTCATCAATAATAAATAGATTCTTTAATAGACTATCTATCATTCATTTATAGTTGGCAGAGAAATGATTGAATGATGTCTGAAATAGTTGGTGGTGAAATTTTTTAGAATTCAGAAAAACTATACCATAAATAAAAGTAAAATATTCAGACAATAGTCGGCGAAAAAACTGAAATGAAGCATTCAAACTAAATAACTGGGAAATAAGTTGTTCAATCCAATAAAAGGGTCGAGAAGCATTTTATTGCTATTTGTATCAAAGAATGAACATTTCGAAGTTTTCAGAATTATGAAGTGCTGACTAATTTGCTTTTTAATCTCTATATTAGGTATGGATAATTGCTGTAAAATCAACAATTTTTTAAAAACTCAAGACATTAAATGTACTTAACATAACCCAAACTTTGGAGCAAAATTATTTTCTGCAAAACATAGTACGCAAAATAAACAATACAGATAATAAAAATTTTAATTAAACTGCTATTGGCTATAATACAAAAAATGATAAGCATTAAATAAGGACTAAATTCAAAATATTAGGTCCACATTCATTAATGAGAGAATACATATAATATGAAATGTAATCAGATAAGTTACGAAAGAAGATTCAACTTGAAATTGAACCGTAGAGCAAGTTTTTTTTTTTTTTTTTTTTTTGTAGCATTATTTAATAAATAATTGTAAATGACAAGATGTCAACTAATTGTAAAATTCAGCCTTCTCGATGATACAACTAGAACTAGTGAATGTTGTGCTAAGGAAAGTTTCGGTTCATGTTTTATAATAAATTCTCGTCTATAATTCTATATTTTTTCCCTCATCGATTCAGAAAATTGCAAAATTTTCGAATTCTCAAATATATTAGTTGTATTTTATTTCAACTTTTCAATTATTTTAATGAATAATTTCAAATAATAAGATGTCAGTTCATTCTAAAATCGGGGATTTGAAAGGAAGAATGGCAAATTTTTAGGAATAAACAACATATTGCTTTTTTTTTTTTTTTTTTAAATCGCTTTTATAATTTTTTTTATTTGATGTTGATGTACTTTTCTTTTTTTTTCATAATATTTTTGAGGACAATTTTTCCCTTTTGCTGTTTTGTTTAAATCAGTTACTTATGAATGTAAAATTTATGTAAATCTTTGGTATTAGATCGTAGTGCATTTTTTGTTGTCTCATTTCAATTTTATGCAAAATTTTTAATTGACAATTTATTTTCATTATCGAAATACTATATTTCAATTTTTATTCTACAAAGATTTCATTGATATTTTTCATGATCATGATTTTACCTCTTCATTTTCATTTTGTAAAGTAAAATTTGGATTCGAGAAGGTGGTTGATGATGTTGAATTGATCGAAGTGCATGTTACAGGTATTGTTGTTTTTGGTACATTACTTGAATCGATTGGTGAAGTTATAGTAACACCGGTAGTTGGACCATTATTCTGTATGTAAAAACAATATTATTGAAATTAACTCTAAAATCATTTACATGTAAGTATGAAACTTTTTTGAACTTAAAAAAAAAAAAAAAAAGAAATTACTTTCGAGCAATTCCCGGATTTTTATCCTATCTTTTACGGTCTTGTAGTTCAAGTTTATTTATTTCATTTCAGGCTATTATTTTTTTTTTTTTTTTTTTTTTTTTTTGTTGCTACGATAATCAATTTCTACAATTTACGATTTCTATGATAATTTACTGCATTAAAACTTTTCTTTTTTTTTTGCAAATAAATCTATTGTTATAAATGAAATGAGTTTGCTTTTTTTGTATTCTATGCGTTATCATAAGTTCTTAATCATTAAAACTTGCCTGAATGATAACGATGGGAAAAGTTGATTCAGCTTTTTTTTGATCAGTAAAATAGACATAGCAAGCGAATAATACACGAATCACCCATATTAACATCAATGCAAAAGTAAGCGGTGATATAGCATAAATTAAAGCATTTAATCGTGTAGCTGAAATAATAAAAGCTTTGAAAAAAAAAAAAAAAAAACGGAAAATTTCAAGAAAAATCAAGAAAGATGATAAGCAAAAATCAAAAAAAAGTTTCAAGAAAAATTTTAAATTTTAAAAATTATTGAAATTTTTTTCTTGTTTTTTTTTTTTTTATAATAGTTGTAAATATCTATAATATCATTAAAATGTTACATATTGGGTTTTTTTTTTATATCTTATCTTTTTTTATGACCCAAAAAAAAAATAATCATTGAATTTTTTAACTTGAGCATTTGCACCAACTTTTTTTTTTAAAAAATATTTGCTTAAATGTGTATATTATAGCAGAGAATTTATTGTTTTCTTCATTGAATGAATGAAAAAAATTTATCAATTTTGATAATCTTTCCATAATTTTGTTATTATTACTAAATATTGACCAATTTTATCATAGAATTTTAATTATATGCAATTTTCAAACTTAACTATTTTTTTCTTTTTTTTTTAAATCTCTAACTTCATCACTCAATTGATTGTACACTTATTTTTAATTAAATTTCAAAAATAATTGTATAATTAAATGAGAAATGAAATTTTGTCATTAGAATAAATTGAATAATCAATTTGAAAAAACCATTCAAATCAATTAGCGCTACAATGAATGGATGAAAAAAGTTCACAAAATCTCTACAATTCTCTTTTCTTTTTTTTTCTCTTTTTTTTTTTTTTTTTTTTTGAAAAATCGGAAATGCTTTTTTTATTTTAGAAGAAATTATCTGATTATATAATTAATTAAAGATTTAACTAAACTAATCAGAGCAAAAATGATCCTAAAAATTAACAGATAAAATATTATTCATATCTTAGCAGAAAATCGAAATATAAATAATTAAATTTTAAAAATATGAATCTTACTGGATGCTTTTGTCGGTGGATAAGTATGAAAGCTGGGCGCCCAAGAATTTTTAGGCCAAATTATAGTTAAAACGCTTACGCAGAATAGAATCATCGAAGCTACCAGAGTAAATAGCTGAAAATGAAATAAATTCATCTAAATTTTGAAATATTTCACAAATTTGATGAAATTACAAATGTCATTTTCCACAGTAAGCAAAAATCATAAATGATAAGAATAAGAATATCAATTTTAATTATCTTATAATCAAGTATAATCAAAGCTTATCATTACTAAATTATTGAAAATGATTAAATCGTCTTGTTTATGCAAATATTGATAAAAATTGAAATGATAGAAATGAAATTAGGAAATTAAAATTAATTATAAAACCTGAAGGAAAAGATATGGTAATAAGAAAGACGGTGATTTGAAGCAATAAGCAATGATTAAAGAAATTCCAAATAAGGCATTACAAATTTCGGCAATGATTTCTATCCATCCTATAATAATTATTATTCGAATTTGAATAATTATTTGAAAAATATTATAAAAAATTAAATTAATAAATAGTAATAGGTAAATGTATCGAAAAATACAAAAATAGCAATAGCCAATGAAACATTTAATCAAGGAATTAGTATTAGTTCATTAGTCTTCACCATAAATAATTATCATAACTTCATTAGTTTTTACCATAAATAATTATTATAATTCTTATTTAATTATCATTTTAAATTATATATAGTAATATAATAAACAATTATAGACAATGCTAAATGAATAATTTTTAAATAATAAATAATTTTTACAAGCTTTTTAAATAATGATAAAGAGTAATGAAATTTTAATTTAGTTGAAATTTTATTAATCACTGAAAATGAAAAAATAGAAAAAAAAAAAAAAAAAATTACCGAATGCAATTCCATGACTAAAAATTAAATCGATCCATCGAAATATATCCCATGCAAATGTTACAATTATAATAAGTTGTAAAGCAGTCTGTAATAAATAATTATTTCTTCGAACTCAATTTAAAAAAAAAAAGCGTAAATTGAATGAAATTAAATTCAAAATGAAATTGATTGAATTTATTATAATTGAAATAATGCATACTTGAACATGTACTCGTCCAAAACAAGTATAATATTGAGGATTTGTATGATTTCGAGATGGTAAATGTGATCTTAAGCAATCGAATGACATTTTTTTTTTTTATCCGAAATTGTCGAATTGCTATGAATTTTGAAAATTTGCTTCTAATTAATTTTAATTTTTATATTTCAAAAAGCAAATGTTTGAATATAACCAGCATTTTAAATTGATTTTTATAGTACATGTAATGAAATCTGAAAATTACAAACATCGTTTAAAATATATTAGTAATTAATTTGCATCATATATTTTTTCAAGCATATTTCAACGATTTGAAATTTTCTATATTGCAATGAAAACGAAAAATTATCAAACGAGCAAAAAAAAAAAGACCTTAAAACTTAAAAAAAAAACTTAGTAAATGTAGTACTGAATATCAAATATACTTGAAAACTTAGTAAATGTAGTACAGAATATCAAAGAATAAAATTAAGCAATGATAAAAAAGATGAAAAAAAAGATGTTCCAAAAAACCAAAAATTTATATCAATTTGAGATATCATATTCAAATTCTATAAAATGAATTAAAATTTGACTTCTGCTCTTTTCCATGCTTATTTTTAATTCTTAATTCATTGATTAATAAAGCATAATAATATATGAATATCAATTTCCTCTTTACTTATTATCTTTGAATATCATAGATTTTAATTTTTTCATTTTTTTCATTTTTTTTCTTTTTAATTTAAAACTTTTCTTTTTATTGTGCAAATTATTTAGAATAACTTTTATCATTTTAACTAAATTAAAACTAAATTTTTCTATCGAAAATATATTCATATGCAGCATTTCTTTCGATATTAATTTTTGTTATTTCAAAAAATAATAATTACCGGATTTTTATTCGTAATATTCCTATTAACTGTAGTGTTATATAATGAAGAAGGATGAAAAGAAGCAAAAGAAATTTAAAATATTTGTAAAGTTCTCTTCATTTTCCTTTGTTTATGTAATTGAAAATATAGACAAGTTCATCAATAATAAGTAAAAAATAAAAAAAAAAGCAAAAAGGAAAAATCACTTTTTTCCTTTTTTTTTCTTTCCTTAGTAGAGAAGAATTTTATTTTTCATTTCTTTCTTTTTTTTTTTCTTTTAAATTCAATTTCTCCGATGCACTTTCTTGTTTAATTAGTATAAAGATAGTTGTAATTTCTTGAGAAAATTTATTTTCCTTTGAAATTTTATTCAAAAGTTTTTATCTTTTCATTCGAATCGCTTATTTTCTTTATAATTCAATTAAATTTTACCTATATATCCATTAATATCTGATAATTATTTCCATTATTTCATATTAATTATTTGTGCTTTTTTTTTTTTTTTTTTTTTGAATATTAATTACACTAATCGTGATATTGGAAATATATTAAATAATATGCATGGTATAACTTCCAATAATAATCTTTGCTCGAAACAGTAAAACAGCAAACAACTAAAATTAATTATTTATTATAATTTTTAAATTAAATTAATTAGAAGATATTGCTTAAATAATAACATATTACTTTCTGCTTCAATAAATGATTTTGGCAATTTCACTATAATATGAAATAAAATGAACAAATGATGATGATATTTTAATATTCGGAAAGTATTTTATCACTAAATAAGAAAAGAAAAAAAGGTCAAAGGTCTAAGAAGAGAAATGAAAAATAAGTAATTATTAATAGTGATTGGATATGGAAGTACTGAATTACTTATAATGAAAGCATAAAAAAAATTTGGTAAAAAAATGTGAAAATAAATATAAGTATTGATAATAAATATTTTTTTTAACTCTTCTTATTTAATTCTAAATCAAAAATAAAATTTTGAGACTTTTTTGATTATTCATATAATTGATATCGAATAATATCATTATAATTTCATAATAATTGTACTGTTATTATTAATTAAATAAACAAAAATGTGACAAATCTTTATTTTAAGTTTGGCACTTCAATACTGAAAAATTGGAACTATTATATGGAAAATTGAATACTTATTTAACAGATATGATAATATTTTCCTTCTTCATCTATTTTTTTTTTATTTTTTCTCTTTATGTTATCATCATTTGCTTATTTCTTCATTCATCAGCTAATTATTTTTTCTAAGCTTTTTCCATAAATCGTATGTGTTTTAGCAAAACATAAGATTTTTATTAAATTCTATAAAATATGTATAGAACTTAATAAAAATCTATTTCGAATATGATCGATATAATTAATCATAAAAATAAAAAATATCGAAAATGAAATATTAAAAATGCCAAATTTGACCTGATAAACATCTGTTTTTGTCTCTCAAATGTCAATAATAATGCGTGATTTTGCCAATATTTAAAAAATTCGACATATTAAAAATTAAAGTTTATTAATTAAACGTAAATTAAACGCTTGAAACGTATTTCCGAGGTGTAAAAATTCTTGATTCATTTAAATCAATTTATCATAATTTGTTTCAATCAGTTTATCATAATTTGCTCTAAGTAATAATCTTGTAAATGATAAAAAAAAAAAAAAAAAAAACTCTGGAATGTTGGAAAATATGAAGAACTTGGAAAATTAAAAACTGAACAAAAATATTTTTTAGCATTTTTTCAAAAAATGACGCTTGATTTCTATTTTCAAATATTTCAAAAATTTTAAAACAGAAAGAATTTTTGGTTTAATATATCAACTATTGTGATTGTTTGAATTTATTGCTGTAAATTTTTTCCTAGCTCAAATGCTTCTCTCGTTAGAAATTTGCAAAGTGAATCATTAAAAATTTAGAAAAAAAAAAAAATCAAAAATATGATTCATAAATTGGATTAAAAAATATTTTTGGATTAAAACGGTGGGAAAAAAAAGATCAGTTAGGAAAAAGATAAAATATTATTAAATTTGCAATCTTTATTTCTCCATATTTTTATTAAAATTAGGAAGATTCTTTGAAAACATAAGATTAATTTAATAGAATAATCATACAAGGATCTCATGGCTATACTAATCCAATGCATAGAATTAAAGTTAGCAAAATAAAATTTAAAATGTTGAAATAAGATTGAAAAGAAATGAAAAACTTAAAAAAAAAAAAAGAAAGAATATAAAACAAAACTGAGTTAACATAAGGTGTAATAATATAATTAAAATAAAAGAAACTGCTTTGGGGCAAAAAAAAAAAAAGAAAAAAAAATTGATGAATAAAATATGAAAAGACAGTTTCAGAGATTCCAAAAAAAAAAAAAATTATGATTTTTATAATGTAAACGAATTTTTCCATTCTAAATTCATTTACAAATGTTCAATTTGCGAATTATTTGGCAAATTGAAAATAAGGAAGAAATCAAGAATAAATTGGAAATTGAAAGTTTCCTGTTCATTTCCATATCGATAGCAGCATATTTTATTTATCACTATATATATATACATACATTTGAAATCTTGTTATTCAAGTACTTCAAAATCTTTTTGATTCAAAATCTTGTAATTCAAGTTAAAATGAACAAAGAATATGAACAGGAAATGGTAATAATCAATATTATCAAGATCATTCAATTTTAGATTTTTCATTATTAAATCATAAAATTCGAGTTCTTAATAAATTAAATAGCAATTTGATATATAAATACAAATTTGCACAATTTAAAATTTAAAAAATTTGAATTTTAAATTAGCTTTATTATTAATTTGATTGAAAATAACATACATTAAACAAAATTTTACTTTTTTCACTTCTCACAACAATTTTTAAATTTAAATCAATTTCAAAAAAAAAAAAAACAAAATCAACACAAAAATGATTTTAATAGTAGTTGAATAAAAAATTGCCGATTGAAATCGATGAAAGAAAGTATTTGAAGAAGTTGATGAAAGAGAAAGATAAACAACAAATAGGCACAACAAATGTTATCACCTGATCGATCGATTAATTGAGTAAATTGATTAATTTCAGTACTATTAACTAATGTCATTTAATTTTTTATGAAAAATTTAAAAATTATTTCTAATCTTTAAAAATATTTTTTCTTGGTAAAAGAAAAAGCAAAAATTTTCGTCAAAAATAATATAATAATAATTCGTTAAAAATTCCATCAACAATAAATTCATTCATGAACATATTGGTATTTAAATTTTTATTTACATAATTTTATGGCTAAAAATTTGGATAATCTAATAAAATACAGATAATGCATAACTAATTGATTTAATTTCGTTAGTTTAATTTTATAATTTACAATAATCGATTAGGTAATTTTGTAAAACTGATTGATTATTTAAATCTGTAAAAAATGAAAAAAAAAAATTTACAAATTCAATAATTGTACATAACATGAAATTTTGATAAGTTTTTAAATTTTTTTTTTTTTGCTTTTCATTTTATTCTATTTTAATTTTTTAATTTTTTTTTTTTTTTTGAATATATTTATTAATGATGAAATGATAAGAAAATGAAAATTTTCACTTTTTTTTTTGTTTTATTATTAATTAATTAATTACTTCTAATAAGCTAATGAGATTTATCGATTATTTTAATTATACTTGCAATAAATACAATAATATTATCAAAAAGAAACAAAAATATGAGTTCAATAATTAGCTTGCTTAGCTAGCAACATAAGAAAAATGAGAGTAGATAGAATTTCATTTTATTTTTTTTTTTAAAAACAAATCGATAAACACTTTCTTTCGCTTTTTCCTGAAGAAACAATAATTCGTACAATTTTATCTTTCCAACAAATAATATGCTCTTTCGAAACAAAATCTTTGAAAAGTAGAAGAAAAATTGACATTTGGCATCATTCAAAGGCAATTAAAAATATAACTGAAAAGAATCATTTTCTTGAAATCATTGAGATATTCTAATATGAATCATTAATTTATGATAAATATTGATTACAAGTTATGAATTTCAGCGAAAAGGTTAAAAATTTTGTCCAAAAAATTGTATTTAAAAAAAAAATTACTGAAAAAAAAAGTTTTCTTCAAGTATAAATATAAATAAAGATATGGTAAAAATTATTTGATCTGTGATCTGTTCAGATAATAATCAATATAATGCATTAATAATTATTAGCTTCTTAAATACCAGAATCGAAATGAAAATTAATCAAATGATATTTCATTTAAATTCTTGATAATTAATTTTTGACGTAAGAAAATTCAAAAATTGGCAATAAATTTTTAATTTTGCGATACTTAAAAAATTTAATTTCTCTTTTTCTTTCTTATACGAGTTGAAAATTTATTTGTATTCTTCCATTTAAAATATTAAATTTTTTTTAAAATTTCTTATAAAGATTGTCTTTTGTTTAATTTGTAAGAAAGCATAAAACAATAGAAAGAAAACGAAAAGTTACATTAATTGGATCAAAAAATTGATTGAAAGAATGAAATGATAAGCAAGAATGTAGCACGAATGATGATGTTAAAGGGTATATGAAAATTGAATTTTTAAATTCTAAACAGTTCAATTTCAGTTTTATAAATAGCAGTAACAATGATGATTTATTCCTCCGAAATGATTAAATGATCGATCAATATCAAGGACAATTGCTGCTGTTAAAATTAAAATAGAACTGATATTTCGATGTTAAATTAAAATTAAAATAAATCATCAATCATATATTCCTGCGAAAATTTGTTCAATGTAGTGAAGAAACAAAGTATTTTGGCAATTAACTGGATAGAGTTTAAGCTTAAATTTTAAAAAGATAAATGAGCGAAAAAAAAAAAAAAAACGAAGAGACTCTTGATTTATTGATCGGAATGAAATAAATAAATTATTGACATATTGAATTCATTGATTATATACATTTAGAACTTTCTTAGAATATATTTAGAGTCAATATTTATTCTATGATTTCAATCTTGTTCTTTGAAAAGTTTAACCAATCAAACAGTAATTTCGTTTTTTTTTTTTTTTTTTTTTTTTTTTTTTTCACACCACAAAATCAAATATACAAAATGCAGTAGATATTTACTTTTCAACGGTTATAATACAGAAAAATTACAAACTGAGAAAATTGTTGGTAAAATTTATTGAAATTAATTTTTGTTACGTTTATATAAGCATAAAATTTGCAAAATGATTTAGAGATTTTAATGAAATTATAAAATAAATACAAGAATTTTTTTCAAAAAAAAATTTCGATAATTTCTCAGATTTTTATACATAATCATATAGAATACTTAATGATTAATTAAGATATACTGAAATTTATGAATTTACAAAAAGTTCTTAGAATGAAATGAAACTTTAGTAATTACTGAAATTTCAAATGCAAAATTTGAAGATTTTTGCATTCAAAATTTTACCATTTTACGAATTTCTAATCTTATTTTTAAACTTTTTAGAAATTTCAAGATGAATGGATATAAATCAAAAAAAAAAAAAAAAAGATGCTCATATTCAAATGAAATATTTCCATTAATGCCTTCTAATATTACTGATACAAACAATTTAAGTACCAAATACGATCAAAAAAAAAAAAAAAAAAAAAAAAAAATGATATTTAATAAAAACTTGAACATAAGTATACATAAGCATATTCAAATTTTTAAATAATCCAATTGATTGAAATTGTTAGAAAGTATAGATTTGAAGAAAAATTAGCGGAAAGTTTTTGGATATGTAGAATGATCCAAGCTAAGCATCTTTTAATAGCCTGACAACTTGTCTAAGGCCTAGTAATTGTATTTCGTAGCATTTTATAAACACCTGTCGATTCAGTTTTTAAAAATAAAAATTTTCTTCTCTTATTTCAAGTGAAAAAAATAAGAAGATTAACTGACAATGCAATAATATTTTACAACACAATAAGCAACATATTTTTAAACAAAGCTTTCTTCATTTTGTTATGACATTGAAAACACTTCATTAAGTTCAAAACAAAATATATAAAAAAATTTTAAATATTGTTGAAATTTGTTTAAGGTTAGATAAAATTTTTATGCACGAAATTTTAAAGTGGAAATGAGATAGGATCAATAAGTCTTTATGTTTATAGAATCGCAAGTTTTTTTCTTTTTTTTTCAGGAAATAATTTAAAGAATGGATTTTTTCTCGGAGAACGAATTATTAAAATTGTAATTATGTTATTACCAGAAAATAAATTGCATGTAATGAATTAGTAATAATGGATAACAGAAAGGAACTAGAAATAAGAAATGTATTTAAGCTAAAGATTGTTAAATTTACATTCCAATCGAAAGTAATTTCATCTTTTTTTATTTTGATAATTATTAATAAAATTTGCAAATTCCATTATAAAATAAAGAAACTATGCAAGTTTTATTTTTCTAAAAAAAAAATTAGAACGAAATGCATTTGTGCGGGACTTAATTAATCAATCATATGATCGATTTTTTTGTCTGTTTTTTTTTTTGTTTTACATAAATTTTATTATGAATAATAGAAAAAAAAAGCTTTTTTCATCAAATGTTAGCTAAAAATTATCATATTTATTTGATACATTTCTATTAAAATTATAAATACGAAATTTTCATAATGCCACGATGCAATAGTAACGTCTCAAAAATTTTTTTGTAAATAATTATTGGTTGAAAAAAAAAAAAAGATAAAGTTGAAATTTTGTTCCCATCAAAATGTAAATTATATAAACAACACGAAGACGATTGTACTTTACGGCAAATTTATATCATCAAAATTGTTCAAAACCTTTGATCAAATGATATAATATTAAAGCTATATGTGATCTCATGACTTAGATTTTTAAAATGAAAAATTACGATAGCTTAAATTAATCTTCCATCCACACTTCCATTTGGTATTTAATTGAATATAAAAAAGGAAAAAGAAACAGTTTGTATAAATTGAATGGGATAAATATGTTATTAGAAAAAAAAGGAAAAAAATTTTTTCGATTAAGCATTTATATAAATATGGCATTTTTCTAAACTTCATTTATACCCTATATTTATTAGCTGTGCAAGTTATAAGAAGATTGGAATATAAAATGATTGCTAGAATTTTAAATTATTTTGTAATTTTCATTTATTTATATAGATTAGCTGTCTATATAATAAAAATGTAGATTTTCGTTTGTTAAAATCTCAAATCTCCAAAAATTCTTGAACACGCACCTTATTCATATGGAAAACATGCGCCTATTTGAATGCAACGTTGCATGAAAATTTAAATTTATTGGTGAAGAACTTGAAACGTTATATTAGAGGGCAAAACGAAAATTTAAATTTTTGTTTGTATAGATAAAACACAAATTAATGTTAATTTGACTGAAGTTCGTGCTGAAATAGTTGTGAAACTTATATTTTTAAGGTAGACCATGTTTTAAATGAATCATTTTAAATTTGGATTTCTTGATTTTTAATCAGAAGATCTATTTGTTTAAATATTTTTGTTTTTCGTTTTGAAGTATGATCTTTGCTTATCGGGTGCTGAATATTCATTTTAATTTTCTTTAGTTTATTATGTTTTTTTCTTTTTTGAGTAATGTTGAGGGTTTACTATTTTTTTCTTTTCTTTTTTTTTCTTTTTTTTTGGGGGGAAGGAAAGAGTCAAAAGTCATTCTTCATTTTCATAATACTAAGTTTCATTTTATTTTAAGTTGTATTGAGATAATACTATTTATTTGTAATTTATTTTAGTTGTTCCTTTTGTTCACTTGTGGGATTAACAAAAAATAAGAATAAAAATTTTCAAAATTCATATGAAAATAAAATTTTATATGAGAAAAACAAATTTTTTATGAAAAAGTGTTAAACTACAACAACGAATCAATTGGATATAGTGAAAAAAATTTTTTTTTTTTTTGAATTTTCCAATTGGATCCATTCTGTTCTTTGAACCACAACAAATATTTCTTCCATAATTGCTTGTTAGAATATTATAATTATAAAATTGAATTTAATTCTATCATACTTTCCTCAAATATTGGAATTGCGGAATAGTTTTGGGAATATTCTCAGCAGATATATTTCTTTCTTGCATGGTATCGTAAAAATTTTTGAAAAAATTGCAACAGAAATACTAGTTCTTCAAATTTTGAATTAGATAAGGAAAAGAGGCAAAATCTAAAATTTTTTTTATTCATTGATGTGGAAAAATTATCGCTTTTTCATTGTTACGTCAATATCAACTTAAAAAAAAAAAGTAATTTGTATCTATTTATAATTGAAGAGATGCAAATTGTAAATTCATTATGTTAAATTTGATTAATGAAGCAGAAATAAGTCTTTTTTTTCTTTTTTTTTTTGATATTCTCATCATTTCTGAAATTTTAGCGTTTAAAATTATTTCATTACTTTTATGCTAGGCTAGATTAATAGAACATGACTAAAATTTTCCCATAATATTCGTTTGTGTTGTTGAAATTTTATCATCCAATATTTGCATTCACCTTTTTCTTTTTACCTCTCAATTTTGATCGATAAATGTTATGCATCAAATTTCTTAAAAAAGAAATGCTACATTAGGCAAAAAGCTTCTTATATTTTTAAAACTTTCATTTTTCGTTTATCGATTTTTTTAATCAATCTATTATATGAAATAATTTTAGTAAATAATCAATAAAGTGAATTTTCTCGAATTTTTTTTAAAATTTTGATTTATTTTTATTTTATTGAATAAAAATAACTTCTACCATAAGATCGATGCTATGATCGAAATTAAAGGATTTAATGTTAAAATTAGTCCAAAATTTACATTCATTAATGCTTCTTTTTACCTTAATAAGATGAGAAAAATACTAAAATTTTTGTTAAATAATGAAACTAAATTCATTCGAAAATTAATTTCAAATCAATAAATAATAGTTACATTGGCCGCATTTGCATGCAAGTTGCATAGAAATGGATAGCTATGATATAATCATAATTACAATCATTTATTGCTCGATTGATAATTTTAATTTGATAAATATAAAAGTTGATGATAAGAGAGTATGGAAATGGGCAATAACGGGTAATTTCTAAAATTCGAGAGCTTACAATTAAAGTGTATTGCTTGGTAAAAGTGGTTGATATGACAATTATGAACTTTTCTAATCTTATCTTTTCAGACCAAAAAAAAAAAAAAAAAAAAAAATTATCACCAGAAATTTGATAGTAACAAAAATTATTGTATTTGAATTTTAATAACAAATTTGAAAATTCATTTTATTCTTACTCGTTCTATAATATTGGAAAAATTGAAGAAACTAGTCATTAAATTTAATTAACCAGTAATAATGAATATAAAGGAAAATGCTACTATTAAAAGAGAAGGAAAGCAATAATACATTAATATTAAATGATAATTGAGTTTCTTTTAATTGAATTCTTTTTAGTTTATCGCTTGTGCAATATCATCTAAATGCTGCTACCAAGTATATTTCATTAAGTTTTTCCAGAAATAATCATTTTGATAATCAATATTTTATCGAATATCATTATTAGATTACATTTTGATATAAATTTCTCGATAGCAAAAAAAGGATGGATAGTAGAAAATTTTTTTAAAAATGCGGCAAATAATCAAAATATTAATTTAGGAAGAGTGAAAACATTTCTGTGTTATTATGATTTCTGAATCATCCTTATTCTAAAAATTACCATCATTTCATTATTTTCATAACTTTTTATTATTTTTTGTCAAAAATTTATGAATTATTTATTAAAGTTAATAACTCTTTTTTTTGTTAGTTTTTTATTATTCAAGATTTAATTTTCATTTTAATTTTAACGATGCATTTACATAAATATAAGGTGAATAAGTTATCAGTAAAAATTTTGCAAAAATTTTCTTATTTTTACTAAATATATTTTTCGATTTGAAAAAAATTTATTTAATAATAATAATAACAATGCAATATTGCTAAAATAGTTTTTTTTTTTTTTTTTTATCGAACTGTTAATTCATAAGAAAATATTTAATTCTTTTCCATTTTGATTATTTCGTTGTTTGTTCGCTTTTATTAATTTCTATTTAATAAATAAATAAAATCTTCTAAAACCTTCCAAACTATTAAATTAATAGGAAAAAATAAAGTTAATTAATATTTTTAACATAAGACTGAAAGGCTAACTTATTTAAGCTGTATTTTGACTTGTGTTAGCTAAATTATCAATGCATATTTGAATTTTTTGCATGTTTAACATCATATACATACTTTTAAGATTCAAGTTTGAATAAACAAATTTAAAAAGGGCAACAAAAAAAAAAAGGGTTGGCTAAAAGTTTTCGTCAGCTTTTTTTTTTTTTTTTTAATATAAAAATATGCATCTAAAATTAAATGAAAACATGAAATTCTTGAAAAAAATATTTTACTTTAGGAAAAAAAGGAAAGTCATGTAAGCTAAACTAATAAATTGTTTATGCTAGATTTAATGAAAAATTCAAAAATTTATTCAATGTATCACAATAGCATTTTTGTTTAATTATTTGCAAATAAATGAATCGTTCAATTCAATTTGAATTATTCATTAATATGCAACAAATGATAAATCATTTTACAAAACTTTTTATCAAAAAGAACCAAAGAGAATTTAATGAAATTAAGGTATTGAAAAAAAGAACAAAATGTTATGATCCATTTCATAACGATCATTGGTGCTTTTGTTTTTTTTTTTTTTTTTTTAAATAATAAAAATGAATTTAATTAAATCGTAATTATATATTATTGATATGTTTCGTGTCGCTAATTCCTCGAAAACTATCAATCCTATAAGCGAAAATGAAATTATCCGATTATTGATGCGAAGAAATATGACCGATTATTCTCAAAGGTTAATTTTTCAATATTTATCAGAAATAAAAAAATAATAAATCATGTACTGGAATTGATATTTTTAACAATATATGTTAATTTTATCAAGCATACTTTTATCAGCTTTAAATATGGAAATATAAGGGAAAATATTTGAAAGAATTGATGGATGACTTCATTAATAATGGAAAAATTTCTCATAAGACTGAAAGAAAAAAAGTTTTTTTCTTTTGATAAAATGATGGAAACATAATTTTCAGTGGATAGGAAGTGAAAAGCGATGAAAAAATTTAATTATTTAGCAATGAATTTTATTAAAAATTAATGAAGTATAAAGGAATTATGACATTTTAGGCAGAAAATATAATTTATGAAGTTTCATTAATAAATAAGCTAAATTTCAGTAAATTGTTATTATATCTAAAATCTTCATCATATTTTCTTATTAACTGATTATTTTGTATTTTTGCTACAATTCTAAATTATTATGACAAATAATTTGTAATATGAATGATGTTATGAAAAAATGTGAATAATCTTGAAAATAGATTATCTTCTGCTGTATTCTTATAAATTATGAAATTTAATTTATAATTACAAATTAATCTGATTAAATGATTTGTTCATTTACAGATATTATCGTTATTGTGATAAATTTTCGAATAAAAAAAAAAAAATTAAATATAAAATAAAATAATGCAATTGTCTTTAACTCTTTTAAATTTAAATTATTAATTCAAGCAAACAAGTATAATTACTTTTAATTGCAATAAATTAATTAATTATTTTAAAAATTTTGCAGGCGAGAATTGGTATCGCAATATTCATCATTTGTTATTCTTGGATTTGTAATATTATTCATTATTGTCGCATATATTCAACATGTTTACTTGAAGTATGAAGCACGCCATCATGCCAGACGTATGATACGTCAAAAATTTATAGTATGCTAATTAATATAATTATTATAAATTTTATAATATTATAAATCTTAAATTATTATAAGTTTTAATCTATTTATTAGAAATTTCCATTTTAGCAATTCCAAATTAAATAGTTTTTTTTTTTCATTGTAATTTCAGCTTCAAGAATTTGGTTAACATTGGTATCGATGAAGTAAACCATGGCAAAATTCGAAAAAAAAAATAACAATAATTATTAATATAATCTCGAATTTATATTAATGAGATTATCAATTTATCACATTATCCCTGTTTAGTTGATAATATGATATATTTGAAAGATTAACAAAATTTCTAATATTTAATAAAACATGCAAACTTTGTAAAATCAATAAAATGAACTTTGTTTTATCATAATTTTTTCATTTCTAATTGAAATTATGCTTATCAATGTGAGAGTTTTCTTTTTTTTTTTAAATAAAAGCTTAATTTTGCTTTTTTTTTCTTGATATAATTATGCAAAAAAAAAAAAAAAAAAAAAAAAAAAAAATGCAATCACAATGTAATCAAAATGAATGAAAGAATGAAAATGATTGATTTTGATTTTTAGTAATATTTAAAAATTTTGCAAATTCTCTCACTGACATTCTTTTGCTGCTATTAAATTTGTTATAAAGATTTAGAAAATTTAAGCATAAACAAGACTGAAATTTTAATGGAATTTCTTTTTGGTTGCTTAAAATGAAAGGCAAAAATTCTCAGAAAATTTAGCTACTTAACATCATTTTTTTTTTTTTTTTTGGAAAAGTGCAATTTATGTAAATAACAAAACTGGTAGTCTATTACATGTTCTTTAAAGATTAAAAAGCTTAGAAATTCGAAAATAGATCGATAATGTCATGCTTAAGCACTTACTTACCTCTATAATTTCTAATAATTATATGTTGAAATGTTTCCCACTCTGATTGAAATTTGATTCAAAACTTTCTGTTCAAGCATTTGGTGAATCTTATATTAAAAGTTCCGATTGTTTCGCAAATGAATGGTCTACAATTACTTTAGATTGTCTTTTGCTCATAATTCCGATAAACTTGAAATTAAAATCCAAGAAGAACAATTTGTTTCATGAAAAAATCAACTTAATGATGATAGGTAAGAAATTTTTGTCTGCTCAATAGAATTACAGTTTTTATCATCATTGAATTAATTATGAAGTGATATTTCGTTCTCATGCATTTCAAAGCAATAAAATTACATGAAAATATCAATTCATTAATCGATCAAAAGAACACTTGAAGGAATAAATATTGAAATTAATTTTTTTTTAAAAATTATTGCCAAGCTTGTCATCCTATCAATCAATTAAAGAATTATTAAAAAAAGAAAAACGGCAATAATCTATTTGCCTTTGATGAAAAAATGCCTAATTTTAAGACGCATTCTTGTATTTCTAATTTGAAAATATAAAAGAATAATATTGCAAATGCTTAATGAATTAATAAATAAATTCAATAATAGTAGACGCAATTCGATAACTGACAGATAGATATTCGAATGAATTAAATGATCAAAGAATTGAATAAATCAACAATTAATTAAACAAGTTGCATAATATTATGAATAATTTTAACATTAATTTCTTGTTGAGTACTTTATTTTATGTTAAAAATTTAAAAATTGAGTTAATTAAAATTAATTGTATCACCAGCGAGAAGCATCATTCTATTAAATGATTAAATTTTACCTTGAACTATTCATTTCTTTACGTTTTTCAGCTTTCGTTCTGTCTTTTAAACTTTGATAAGTTTTATAATAATAATAATAATAATAATAATAATAATAATAATAATAATAATAATAATAATAATAATGTTTAATATACCTAATTTTAAGACACATACTAATTACTTCAACTTCTCACTTAATAATGCTATTATTATTAATTAGATTTTCCAATATATTCATCTATAATACGTTTATTTCGCTCAAATGCGTTTATTTACTTCTATTTTAAATAATTTTTGCATTCAATTTCTGATATTTTAATTAATGTCGGCTAATTGAATATCATAGATAAAAGAAAAAAAAATTGATTTATAGCAGATTTTATTAAATGAAAATTCTAAATTTTCTCTACTGATAAATTTCGGAATATGAGTGACAAATTTTATTCGTAACCTTCATCAATCAATATTATCAGATAAAATTTTTATCTATGTATAATTTTACCATGTTTAATTAATCAATATTGATAAGAATGTCATGCAGGAATCATTTTAAAAAAAAGGGAATAAATAAATGTATTTATTTCTAGTTAATGACATGATCAATAAAATCAAATATTATTAAACTTTGAGTAAAACAAAAACAAACGAATGTAAATTTCTGAATATATTCAAAAATGTTGAATTATTTCACTATTTTAAGTCCTATAAAAATAAATATAAAATATTCATCAGAAAATTAGAATATTATCAATCCGAATGATAATCGTCATCTTTTTTTTTGCTTATTTTTGTTATTTTTTCTTGTTTCATAAAGATTATTTCTCCATAGAAAAAAAATGCAATTTTTATTATCAACTTGATGAAGTTAAATAATTAGTTTATCTAAAATATTATTGAGAAATATTTAAAATACAGAAATATTTTCATCGAAAAACACAATATATTGATAAAAATAATAAATCATTTTTGGGGATTTTCCATATCAGGAATAGTATTAATATTCACAAATACCTATATATGAGAATACTAAAAAAAAGATTTTCTGAAAAAACAAATGTTTGATTTATTTATTATTTACGTGATGATTAAAATGAGATGATCAAATTTAATGATGAGATGATCAAATTCTTTTAATAATTAATTAAAAGATTATGTTAATGAGGAAAGATACGGACTGATTCCTTGTACTTCAAATTATAAATCGATTTCAAACAGATTTACAAAAAAAAAGTAAGAATTGAATTTAAAAAATAAAAAAACGAAAAATTTTCATACATTTTAAAATTTCGATCTCAAAATATTTTTCAGTAAGAATTGGATTTAATAATAAAAAGATGAAAATTTTTCACATATTTTAGAATTTCAATCTCAAAACATTTTTTCAACATTTTCTGACGACAACAGTGGAAAGTTTTTGTGTCTCTTCAAATAATTCGATCATTGATCAGCTACAAAGCAGCAAATTTATGTGGAAGAATTATAAATTTCAAATTTGTTTAAAACATTTCAGACAAAACTGAAAATTTTTTCAGTTTTATTCAATTTTTATCTGTTTATCAATAAAATATGCTTATTTTCTTTCTTCTTGCGACAATTCTACAGCTTTTTAATAAAAGCATAATTGATTTGATCAAATTGGAATGGCTTAATGTTTAAGCGAATATTGTCCTTGAATGCAGTAAATCTGATCAATTGGATCAGAATTTCCGTTTATTTAATTTCATTTGTAGTTCATTTATTTTCGACGAAAAAAAAAATCAATACAGAATTTATCACATATATTCAAATTACTATTTTTTTTTTTTTTTTTTATTAGTCCAATTCTTCAGATTTCTTTTTTTTTTCATTTTTTTTCTTTTTTTTTCTTTTGCAATCTATCACCGATCTAAACATTTCATTGAAATTTATTTTGTTCCTCATCATTTTCCCTAGTGAAAAGCTTCTTGTCAAGAAAATTTTTCTAATTTTTAGGAGATAAAATTTTCTTAGACTGCGATTTTTATAATGGAAAATGGAATTTTTTCACCAAATTGCTAACTTTATTTCACATTGGTTTTTATTTATTCATGGTATATACTTAATTTCTATTATTAGAAAGCCTGGGAAGTTTGTTTTTTTTTTAAACTACGATAGATGCTTCCAGAAATAGATGCTCAGATCGAAAAAACAAATTCAATCAAATTTAAGAATCGATCAATTTTAACTTAAATAATATCTTTACAAAACAGTAATTTGTAATTTGCTTTCTCCTATGAAATGATTTCCTATTAATAGTATAAAGACGAAATATGCGATGTTTTTTTAAATATTTTAAACGAAATCTATCTTTATCATTTTTTCATTATTTCTTTATTAACATCAAGAAAAAAAAAAAAAGAAGAAACTTGAAACTATGACAAGTTTCAAATTAAAAAATCTCCTAAAAAAAAAAAAATCCAAATCAAAATGACTTTAATTAAAAAGAAAAAAAAACGAAAATTTTCATCTTTTAAAAAACAAAATTTTTAAAAAAAAAAGGAAAAAATTATTGAAAAATGTTTATTTGTAAATTGATAATACAGCATCGGATGAAAATTTTTCGTTATTTTAACAGGAAAAATGACATTTATCGATAAAAAAATGTCGCAATGATTCTTTTTTATCTTTTTGTTTTAATTTATAACTGTTATTATTTGCTTTTTCAAAATTTTTCTTTTTGATGAAAACATTTTCAAAATATTATGAAATCTTATTTTATTTATTTATTAAAAAGATCAAAATAAACAAAGAATGAAAGAAAAGATTTGATATATATGTTTATGTAAATAATATCAAAAAATGCTATCATTTTTTTGACATGAATAAAATTAATTGAATTAAATTAATCGTTTCAATAATATAAAATGAGGAAAAATATTGTGAAAGTTAAAAATTTTTTCTACAATTAATTTTTAATTATAAAGCAAATTGAATAGTAAATTACTTATCCTTTTTTATTCTTACAAATTTGTGAAGGAATAAAGAAATATTTTACAAAAATTTTTTACAAATCTTATAGATATATTTAATTGGAACAGTTTCTTTTTTTTTTTTTTAATTAAAAAGTTAAAACTTTTGCTTTAATTCAAAATTTGTTAAGTTTTTTTCTTTCTTTTCGGAATTTAAGTGATGATAATTACAGTAGTATTATCAAACGGCGGGATCAAATTACTATAATTATTATCACCTAATTACCATTATTTAATTGCAAAAGTTTAGGAAGAAATTAAAAAGATGAAATATTTTTAGTGGAGAGACTTAAATTATCAAAAATTTAGTTAATTGATACATGGTTGCATCCTGAGTATATTTGAAAACAATTTATTTATTATTAGATATTTTATTAGCATTAGCTGAAAAATTTGATTGAATTTGAATTTAAAAAAAAAAAAATATTTCGCCAAAATTTGCGAATTTAAATAGCTTAAATATTATATTTAACAGTTTTTCGTAATTTTTTTGAATATTTTTTTTGATTATTATCATTTCAATTGAATTAACAACTCTTTCTTTTTTTCTCTTTCCTTTTCTTTCTTTCAATTTTACTCCTTTTTTTTCCATTTTTCGCAAACAAAAAAAAATGAGTACATAAAATTTATTGCACTAAATTAATTATAATTTATAATCGAAACAAATGAAATTATATTATTCAGCAAATATTCTGCCATTTGCAATGATTAAATAAAAATATTTGAAGCTTTCTTTTTTTTTTTTTTGATTTATTTTGAAAAATTATTTACAATATTATTAATTATTTAAATTATTTACAATATTATTTATACAAATTATTTACAGTCAAATTTATTCATATTCATTGAATTAATCTAAACAACATTGTGATTATTATTGGTAGAATAGTTTAGCAAAGACAAAAAAAAGAACTAATGAGAAAAAAAAATTTGAATAAGAAATTTTTTAATAATTTTAACATAAAATTAATGATGTTTATTTAAGTGCATAAATAAATAAAAACTTTCCTTTTTTTCCAAGGAAGTTTTAAAATTTGAAAAAAAATCAATGCGCTATGCTTATTGTAATAATAATTTTATGCAAATCTAATTTCATTCTTTTCATCTAAAACGAAAAGATTAAATCTTGAATAGAAAGCTAATCTTTATTCATTTCAGATATATCTCGATCCTTATGGAAATCTTTATTTCAAATAGTTTTTTAAAATTTTAGCACCAAAAATAATTGTTTAAATTTTGCAAATTATTGATTTAAGCTTCTATTTGGTTGAATTCATGACATAAATGCTACTCACGCTATATTTTGAATTCGAAAAAAAAAATTGTTTTTACTTTTCTTTTCCTTTTTTCTTCTTTTTTTTTTTTGGTTAAAATAATGAATCTCTTCATCATTTTTTCGCAAAATTGTTTAAATTCATTATTTCAAACATGCATTCTCTGTCTTAACTCATATGTGAATGTATTTAAAAATTGAAAAAAATAATGAACGTTTTTTAGCAAATTTTTTTCATTTCTATTCAATTTCAATTTTTTCATATATTCGAATATTTTCAGTAAAATATATGAGAAAACAAAAAAAAAAAATGAAAGAATTCTTGTGATCTTAATTCGAAGAATTTTTTTATCCCTTTATAATGTTATTAAAAATGAAATTTATATTAAATATAAATGTGAAATTTTTTTTATTGATTAGCTTGAAATAAATTTTTTCGAATTTAAGTTTTATTATTAGGCATTTATAAATTGGTCAAATTTTTACAACACTTTGTACATATCATCGAATTTGAATCTTCATGCTCATAAGTAAAATACAAACGAAAAATGTTGAATTATTTCTAGAAATTATTTGGTTGTTATCAAATTTATTAATTAGCAATTTCATTTATATTATTTTGTGATATTCATTAAATTTTTTCAATTTAAACATTAATTGGTAATCATCAAAAAAATTTAGCTATTAATTTTATTATATTTTCGAATTTTTGAACAAAAATTTTATCAATTGGTCTTTGAAAAATTTTTTGAGAATATTTTTGTTTGGAATAAAAATAGAAGTATTGTTCATTTATTTGGAATATTTGTTTGAGAAATGAAATGACATTTTATTGAAAATATTTTGTTATAATTATTCAGTAATCAATAGCACTGTATTTTTACATAATTTATTCGTCATAATATTTTTATTTTAAATTTAATAAATTTTGATAAAATTTTCATTATATTATTAATGTTGCAAAAATTTACAAAAATTTTATTTTAATTAATTCGGATTAATTAATTAATTTAAAAATTTTATTTTAATAAAATTCATGATGATATATTTATTTTGGTGAGTTCTTGAAAGTTATTCGCAAATTAGTTTTTTTTCTTCTTTTTTCTTTTTTTTTCCCAAGAAATGATGAAAAATGATAAAAATGTAAAAGTCGGTAACGGATATGATCAATTTTGCAGTATACGGTATTAGTACTGCTGAAATTCATGAGCAAAGAGGAGAAAGAGAGAGAGAAAAAAAAGATAAAAAATCTGATAAATACGAAAAAAAATCAATCAATAATTTTAATTAATACTAATTAAAAAATCCTAAGAAAAAAAAATTCAATCCGCCAACGCATAAAAATTGCATATACTTTTCAATTGAAACTATCGTCATAGGATTTTAAGAAAATAAAATATTATGGGCGGAAATTTTTAAAGAAAAAAAAAAAAATTTTGAAAAAAGTTTAAAACATTTGAATTCCGATAAATCTCTTTCTATTTGTTTTATGTTCTAAAGGAAACCATTTATATATATTCATCCATTTTTTTTAATTTTTGTCAATTTTTTTTTTTTTTTTTTTTTTATTCTTATGATGGAAAAATGTTATCGTTATCATATTTTAGACTAAATTTAAGTTTATGTGGATCATCTTATTGTTTAGTCTAAAATTTCAAGACTCTAAGAGATCTATTTCAAATAAGCAAACGCAAAAAGAATAAATAAACAAAAAAAAAAAATAGACAAACAAAATAAGTTTTAATGGAGAAAAGACAAAAAAAGCGAAAAAGCTATTACTATTCTGAAATAAAAATTGCGGTAAATAATCATTTCCAGAAATGATTAACCGCTTGAAAGTTTTGGACTGAAGTTTTTTTGGGCAAATTTCAAATTGAAATAGAGTGTAGGATTTTAAAATAAATTTTATCATTCTTTTTTATCACTTATTTTCATTTTTTCATACCTTTCATATCATTATTTAGATAGAATAAAATTATCGATAAGTTTGCTTCTTAAACTATCAAGATTTTCTTACTAAATAAGCAGACTTGATTCTTAGGTTTTCAATTTCTTTTTTTTTTTTTTTTTTTAATTATGCAGGTTTGTATTCTTGAATTTTGGAAAAAGCATATATTTTTAAATAGTTGCAAATTTTTGTCAAAATTTTTTCGAATGCCTATTATAACTATATTGATAGGAGAATAGTATCGAAATTTGAAATTAAACGAATTTCATAAATTGTTTTTCAAAAAAAAATTTAAATTTTTTTTCATTTGATCTAATAATGCAAAAATTTATCATTTATTATTCAGATCAGAATATTTAAAGCTATTTTTAAACTTATCTAATCAAATTATGTCTATATTCTGACATGTTAGCATAAGTTTACATATAACTACTGATAATGATAATCAACTATCAATTATATATTTTATTCGTTCAGACAACAAGAATTTTTAGAAGAATTTATTGATGAACAGTCAACTTTCATTATTTGCAAGAAACTTAATCATATATTGAATTTAATTAATTTCAATTAATAAAATTTTATATAATCATCTTGATGAATCATATTATTCCATTTTATTCTTAAATATGTTTTTTGGATCAATAATTATCTAATCGATATAATGCTTACTTTTATTTTTAAAAATTTCAAAAAATAATTACATTTTACCTTAATCATAGTCATTAAAATCATCATATTTAGTAAAATATTTATTTCAATCTAAAACTAATTCATTCAGAAATTTTGTCAAATTAAAAATGATATTAATAAATATATATTGATTTAAAGCCAAGTTATGTGAATTAACTAAATTAAGAGATATCATTTGCGATCTTTCTTTGCGAAACTTTTCAAATGACTTTTCTCAAATCTTTAAATTTGCCAAAAATTCAGCTTACAACTTCAAAATGAATATTTTACTTGAATGAACACTGATATGATCAATAAACAAAATTATCCATTATTTATAAATTTTTTTCTTACTTAATACTAAAAGTACTGAAAAGAGATAAGCTTTAAATCAACAAATGATTTATTCATCAGCTTTTGCCTTCTTAAAATTATATACATTATTAAAATCTATGGAATTAATGATCTGTGAAAGAAAAATCGCCAGTAAATAAGTAATTTATTCATCAGTTTCCTTTTTTTTCTTCTTAAAATTGCAGAAATTATCGAATTTATGATTTGTAAAAAGTCTATTAATTTATTTTATCCATAGCCTAGCAAAATCATCAAATTTATCTATTTTATCTAAAGTTTAGCGAAATTACAAAATCATCAAATTTATCTATTTTATCTAGGGTTTAGCGAAATTATCAGATTTATTTGTCACTAATCATTAATTCGCTAATCTAAATTTTAGCCAATAATGTTGCTTTAAATATTTTCGTACCTTTTTTTTTTTTTTTTTTTTAATTAAATTTTTCAAATAAATTGAAAATAAATATAGATGCACTTATTGATTGACAAATAAAAATGAAAAAAGTATAAGATAGGCAATTTTTTTCAATTCTTTAAATTGTCCTAAAGTTATCATGAAATTTTATTATTAATTTTTCACCAAATTCAAATATTGTCAATCAAATTCAGCAAATGTAAAAGTAATTTAAATATTTGATAACTATGCTTGAATTTATTGTATTGATAAAAAAAAAAAAAAAAAAAAAAGAAAGATTCAATGCATTTTTTAGTTGAAAATGATGGTTTATTTTTTTTATGGAACAGGTTTATTTTGCTATTTTATCATTATTTTATCACAATTTCCAAAATTTTCATATCTTTTTTCATTTTTTTTTCTGAACATATGTTTTATCTTTTGGTTAACTTTGGTTATTTTTTTAGCCGAAATTTTTGAAAATTTGAGTTACTGAGCAAGTTCATACTAGTTTTATTGCCTTATTTGGTTAATATTTTGAAGTTCGTTGAAATTTTCCACTGTCATGGTAAATTATCATTCTTATTTCAAATATAATGCGTGATAAAAAAAATCATAAAGAACAAAAAAATGATTTCAAGACATGATGTAAAAGTAATTTTTCTGAAAAATCTTTGATTTCAAGTTATTATAAATGCCTAACTTCATTGATAAAAACTGATAATGAATTGTCAAATTGATATTAGATAACGATAGCGAAATATCAATAAAATCAATGTTGTGAATTAATAGTCAAGCAGAACTAAATTGATATCTTATAGTTACTATAAGAAAATTTGATATCAAAAAATAAAACTATACTATAATCGATATCAAAAATATAAAATGCTATCGTTTTTTAAATATAGAAAATCTGAATTTAAAATATGCTCATTAATAGGAAATTGGAAATTTTATTCAAAAAAAAAAAAAAAATGTTTGTCTATTCTTTGTAAACTTCTATTTACATGTTGAACTGAATTATAATGACTGCTTGTTCTTTATGGATAAAAAAAAAAAAAAAAGTAATGTAAAAGTCGAAAGTACATTTCATTTTTTTTTTTTTTTAAATTCGAACTTTTCCCTCCTAAGTTAAAATTATTTTTATTTATATCTATTCATGAGAATTTTCGTTTCTTTTTTTACTTTTTTTCCATTTTTTTTTTTTTTTGCTTTTTTAAAAGGAAAGAATTCCATCATTTGATAATATTAATTGACGAGAAAGTTTTTTGAGATTTTATGGCCATTCAATTTATACGAAAATCAATATTATTGATAAAAAAATGTTTTAAAAGCAAAATTTTGCATAACAAGAACAAATATCATAATTTTTGACTTATTCTTGTTTCAATTAATAATTTTTGAAAATTTTTGTTTGAAATTTTTATCCTTTTATTCCTTCGAATATTTATCATCTTTCTATTGATTTTTTTTTTCAGCTTTCAAGAGTGAAAAATCTTCTACTTTTACAAACTAATAATTTAATTTATTTTAATTAATTAAAGTAATATTTTTTTGCTATTTGATTTTAGTCATTTGCGTCAACTTTCAGATTGAAAATTTTAATTATTTAGATATGATCTTCAATTTCTTCCTGTTACTTCGTAATGATTTTATAAATATTAAATTTTTTAATTTAAATTATTGATTTAAAGCTTATTTATTACGAATTGAGTTGAAAATCGATTGTTTAATGTGAGTAACAATGAATGCAACTAATTATGCTAATAAAAGTATATACAATTTTTTTCTTGAAATGTTAATCGTGATTTTTTGAAATATTCGAATTATTTTTCAAATTCTAATGTTAAAACAAAAAAAAAAAAAAAATGAAAAATTGAAACTTCAAATTAAAAATTGAAGACAAATTAAAATTTAGTCTATTGAAAGAAGAAGCAGCAAATGATTATACAAATCCTAGACTTTGCCTTATTTTATGATTTCCTCAGTTTTTATTCATTTTTTCATAAAGTTATTGACATGAAAATAAGGCTATTTTTAGTTTCGGTGGTTTTAATTAAATGCAAAAAAAGCTGAAGCCATGTTAACGAACGAATAATGGAAGTAGATTCCATCTACTAATAGATAAAATTTCAATCAAAAAAATATTCCTTTCGGAAAAACAAAAAAAAAAAAGCTTTTTTCTTTTTTTTTTTTTTTTAACTCTTTATTGCATCTTTTTAAAATTTTTCCATGAAGCAATATTTTTAAAACTGTTTCATCATATAATATAATATTTTTAAAATTACTAATAAATTAATATTTAAATATTTTAAATTTTTTTGAATTAGGATTTTAAGAATAATTTTTTTTTTTTTATACATCCTTTGTTTACTGAGAATTTTAGCTGCTCCAAGAAAGAAATAAATAAATAATATGGAATGATTATACTAATATGTGTTTAATTAAGTATACAATAGCAATGAATTTAATTTTAATAATTAAATATTTCGTAAAAATAAAATTATGAAATAATTCTTTGCATAGTATTGTTTGAAAATTATTTTTCACTTTTTGAATGAAATATTTTATTACTTTTTTTTTTTCTAAAATACGAACTGTTACTTTCTTTTTTCTTCTCTTTTTTTTTCAAGATATGACAATTCGTCAAAATTCTTAATAATTTTTGTTCTTGATAATATTTCTAACAGTTTTACTCCTTCATATATAACACTAAGCAAATGAAAAAATGCAAAAAATTCATATATCATCTGATATTATAATTTTATTTCCGATTCATTACTTGAATATTTGTTTCAAATTTTATACAAGTAAAAGTGTACACAAAAGAATTCAATAAAATTTTATTTCCTGAAAAAACAAAATTTTGCAGTGATTAAATTTATGCTTCAAAGTATCATATCGTAAAGAGAAGATAATAAAGTATTAAATATTGAAATAAAAATGTTGAAAAATTGAAATTTTGAAAATCAAACTGCTCTGTCTTATTATTTTGCTTTGCTTTAGCAAAAAAAAAAAAAAAAGAAAAAAATGAAATTAAATTTAAAATTTCAGCAAAGAATTATGTAATTGCGAATAGATTTATTATTGTAAAATTTCTGTATAAAAATAAAAATTGTTTTATTGATGGTTTAGTAATAAATAGCTCGAATTATTTCTTCATGGACAACAAAACAATTGATGAAATTGATTTTGACAAAGTTTGTTTATTATATTTTCAAAGCTAACAAATGAATTTTACGAATTTAAATTTAAAAATTATAGGAAAGCTAAAATGCAATAAATAATCATAAATACGATAACAACAAATTGATAAGAATATTGAAACTTTTAAAATTAAAAAAAAAAAAAAAGAAAAAATGAAAGATTAATAATTTTTTAAAAAATTAAAAAGTTGAAAAAAATTTGTAATTAAAAATTTCTAGATTAAAATTAAATATATTTTACCATATTCAAATCATAATAATGGTGGTTTAATGGTTATCGCATCGTTTTATGCATTTTTATTTATGCTTGGTATTTGTGGTAATGCTGCTACCTTAGCTGTCGTATATCATGTTCGATCGATTGATCCCAGGTATAATTAAATTTTTTTTGAAAAATAAATCATTCAAAAAAAAAATCGATAATCGATTTTTAAAGATTAAATATAGTTTGCAAAAAAATGTAATTAGTAAAATAGTTCTTCTTGTTAACCAATATTTTATGTAATTTTTTCTAAATTTCAAATTTTATTAATCAATTTATTCGGTTAAAAATTATTTACTCTAAAATGAGCATTTGCAGAGCACGACGAAATACTACATTGACCTATATTTGTGCATTAAGTATTATTGATTTTATAAGTATGTTACCATTACCGATGACTATCATTGATCAAGTAATGATTTTATTGATATTCCAATTTAATTATTTGAAGATAATATTTATTTGTAATTTTTATTAATTACTATTTTAGATTCTGGGATTTTGGATGTTTGGAACAGCAATTTGTAAATTATTTCGATTACTTGAACATAGTGGAAAAATTTTTAGCACTTTCATTTTAGTCTGCTTCAGCATAGATCGATATTGCGGGGTTTGTCATCCATTAAAGGTATAATTTGCTTGTGAAAATTTTTTTCCGCTTCTAGAATTTTCTTGAAATTTGGATTTTTAATTTTTAAGTTTAAGAAAAATTTTTCGTTATAATAAATATACAAATAAAGAATTTTTTTTAAGCTTAGAAATTTTTAAACTTACAAATTAAAAAAGTTGCATTAAATAAAGCAGTGAATATTACAATATTGAATTTTTCGATCACTGCTAGATCACAATATAATGGCTAATTTATTAGGAGGCTTACGACTGAATGACGTAAACTTATAAATGAATACGTGAATTCCGTTTACTTCTTTTACGATTGCATACGTAAATTTCGATTATTTCTTTCAAAAACTGATGACTATACCAAGAGCAATTTCGTAAAAAATTGCAAAAGAAAAAAAAAAATTGCGAAAAATTACGAAATCATTGCAAGAAATTAAATTATCATTTTGTAAGAAGTTATTTTTGAAAAATGGTTTGTTATTTCAGGTTGAATTACGAAAAACGAAAACAGCATATTTTATGCTAACAATTATGTTTTGCATAACATGTATTATGCTTTGTCCTATCGTGATTTTCGCTCAGTCAAAAGTTGATTTAATTTCCCTTTTTTTTTTTTTCTTTTAATTAATAATAATTACTAGGAAAAATTATTTTAACAAAATTACTTCTATATCATAGTAAGAGCTGGTATTTTCATATAGTAAGTCTGCAAATATTTTTGGTCTTGAAATATTGATTTTTTTTTTTGAAAATGTTGTTTGTTATAAATAAAAATTTTTAAGGATTAAGGCTATCAGCTAATTAACAAAAGATAATATGATGGATGAAATTTTTAGGCATTTATAATACAAAAAAGTAAATTGAATAACGTAAAATGAATAAAAATATGATGAATATAAATAAGGAATAGCAATGTAATGATAATTGATAAAATTACAGAAAAAACTAGAATGCATTTAATTCATAGGAATTTTATAAATAAATTATAAAAGATCGTTGACATGAGATCAAAATTAGTAAAAAATTGATAAGTAATGCAATCTTTGCCTCTATGATTTCTTTGAAATTGTTATGTTTAATTTTATTAAAAATTAAATCAAAATTGCAGGAAATAATTTTGCATGAAACTTATGATATAGAAAAAAATGAAATGATACGATTACATTTATTCAAATGTGCTGATAATTTAGATAATAATCTATTCATATTATTCAGTTTAACTTGCTTCTTTTTCGTAAGTTTTGCGAAAATTTTCATTTTCATATATCATAACTATAACTATTGATAGAAAAGATTGCTTAATTATTTTATTACAAAGTTTTTCCAATATTAGATAATAAATTTGTATTAGTTATTATTCTGGGGAAAAACTTTCGTCTTATTTTAAGGAAATGAAAATTAGTTGATAAAAAATTATCAATTCTTGAATTTTATTATAGATAAAAAAGGAAAGAAAATGAAGAAAGATATATGCATAAATGTAGTTGATATATTCAATTATCTTGAATGTATTCTGATTTTTCCAAAAAAAAAAAAAAAAAAAAAGTTTCAAAAAAAATATTGAATGAATGTTTTCTGGTATTATATATATATATATATCTTTTTTCAATTATAATTTCATTTTAACTTTTTGTTCAATATTTTTGAAAACTCTTTTTTTTTTTTTCGATTTTAATTAAATTTCAACAGCAACGATTATTTATAACTTTTATTTAGGCATATCTCATTCCACTATTGTTGATGGCATTTTTTTATTTTCGAATGCTATCAACATTATTTGCAAAAAGTCAAATGATACAAAAAGGAATACAAGCTTTTCGTTTTCGGAAATCTTGGACGAAAGATAAGATACCGGTGATAAGAATTGCCACTTATACACTTCTTTTATGCTTATTTCATTTCGTTTGTTGGTTTGTCATGTTAATTAATTTATTGATAATTAATTAGTTTACTGATAAATGTAAAGCTATTTGAAATTTTTCCTGGATATTATTTGCCAAATTATTATTATTATAGGTTCTTCACGAGATAATATAGCAGGAAATGAAATTGCAAAAATTGATTAGTTAAAATATACACATAAAATAATTTATGTCTATTAATTGTTTCATTAAAAAAAAAAAAAAAAAAAAAAAAAAAAAAACTTTTCCACCTGTTTAAAATTGATTATCTTGATAAGAGTACTTTGCCTTTCTCATATGCTAATTTGTACTTATTTAATTCCATCCTAAATATAATACTGTCAAATTACAAAATTTAATTCTTTTGAAATAATAAACTTTTATTAAGTAATAAATTATAAGTTTAATTTAACCAAATTTTTTTTTTTTGCATCATTGTTTAAATATTACATCATCAATATTTTTTGGATAAATTAAAAGAAAAAGAAAAAACAAAAAAACATATTAATAATTTGCAAATTAAAAAATCTTCTTTATTTAATAATTAGCTTATTCTGTTGTGCAATAATTTTACAGAAATAATTTAAAAATAATTTTAAAAATTAATATTAAATAAATTTTAGGACACCATATTGGATATCGGTACTTTATCTACTGTATCTCGATCTTTATTTAATAATTAGCTTATTCTGTTGTGCAATAATTTTACAGAAATAATTTAAAAATAATTTTAAAAATTAATATTAAATAAATTTTAGGACACCATATTGGATATCGGTACTTTATCTACTG